>VDFB02389093.1:132043-180612 GCA_007258455.2 Sequoia sempervirens
ATTCATTAGTTATTTAATTATCTAATTTTTCATTATCTCTCTTCATCAATTTCTTCTTAGTTTATCCATGAACAATAAAATCATCTCTTTCATCATATAATTTATATTTTATGGATCTCATACATCCATTAGCATCCACCATATAGAACAATCAAATATCTGCACAAGCATACATTAATATTATAACCATCACATAATAATATATATCACATCCATGTGCATCATTTGCATCATGTCATTTACCATATAAATCATGATAAATAACCACGTGTAACATATCATCAGATGACTATACATCATACATTATATGAATGCATAATCTCATAATCATGTGTATAAAAATAAACATAAATATATGTACATCTATCACATACATAAAATCATAATAAAAAAAATCCTAAATATGGTCTAACTTCCTTGCATCCTCATATATATAATCAAAATTGATTTAGAGTACATAAAATTTCCATAGAGAATAATAATACATGTGTACATAAAACACGTACAAATCACATATGTACATCATGGTGCATCCAAATGATCCAAAGCCAACTAGCTTTTGATATCATTCTCCCCTTAGACCATGCATTTTGTCTTGATTCTTTAGGTGGAGGAGGAGTTGGAGGCATTGAAACTAATACCAACTTGACTAACTTAGCTATCCCACTTGCATATGATGTTGTTCTCTTTGCATAGGAAGGTTTTCTCTACTCCACTCACATTGCATGCTCGTATAACAACCTATAATATTGTTCCTCTCCCAGTGCATTCTCTCCCTATAAGACCTTTGCACCTCTAATAATGTTTGGCTTAATATTTGAGGTTCTAGTAGCTCTTATTCTCAATTTTCTCCTATCTAAGCCTCTATACCTCTACTTGAGCCCTGTGCAATTGTATATATATTGCACCATGAGAATGTTGTAGATTCACTCATTCTACTACCACCTCATCACTTTTTATCACCAAGTTTTCTTGTTTTTGCATAGCCTATTCTCTCTCTACCACCACCTATTTTTCTCTACTTGTAGATAATCCCACTCTACTAAATTTGTAGCCAATATCATCTAAATATTATCTACCTCTTGTTGGAACTCTTTCTCCCCTTGTATTTGTGATCCATGTGCCTCTTACTCATCTACATCCATCGCCCCATTTTGTACCTACTCTTGTGCCTACTCCTAGCCTCATTGGTCGTCTCCTCCTCTCACCACTAGTGATTCCCTAGTCACCCCATGCATCTATTATTGTTTGAATATTCTCTCTACCTTTATAACTACTACCCTAATCCTCTCCTAAGTTGTTTCCTATCTAATAATGGTCAATATGAGTTTCTTGTGCTATTCCCACCATGTATTGCAATATGGAGTCATTTGTACATCCACCACCCCTCTTTACATCCTACATAATATATGTCATGTGCCTCCAACTCACCCTTGCTAGTTTCAAATCTATCCTCAACCCCCATTGACCCTAAACTTGGTCCACTCGTGCAAAAACATATGGACCATCTATTGGATATCTTGACACAAAGCAAATTATCTCTAAACTCAGTCAATATTGTAGTGCTCAATTAACTAGTGGTGTTTCCCAATAATGTAATATGGAATTTGTAAAAAATCTACAATGAGTGCATCCTATACCCACTTCTCACAACCTAGACATGGGCACCATAAAATTGCATCCACCTCATTAAAAGAATTTCTCTAGTGTGTCAAATCACCTAAGTGAGTATACATGATTTACCCCATGTCCATTGACATTAGGTTCACATTTGACCCTATCTACCTTGTCTCCCACTAGCCTTAACACTATAATGTGCTTCTAGGCCTAAACCTACAACAATGTGATTGACACTATGCTTTGACCATATCTATATGTAGCCAAATTTATATCTTTATAGAGCCACACTGACATGCATTATCCCTGTGTAAAATCTCACCCCTATGCCCACATGCTCATTATTCAACATGCTAATCTACTAGATAAGAATTGGTTGGTCTTGTCAAGCAATATTATGCTACTAATAATGGCCACTAGAACTAGAGTTAACTCCTTTACAAGCCCCACACATGTATTAATATCTAATGATAGCCTCATTTTAAGGGTAGGTTAATCCTCCTAAATAGTCTTTATCATGTCATCTCTAAATCTTTAACTTTGTATACATTGAGTACCTACAAATTGAAAATTTTAAATTCCTTCATATGTCCTATATTGTGAATGCAATCTCCCTACCAACAAATAGAAAGTGCTTGTCTCACTCCTCAATTTCTCTACTAGTACTATCAACATGAATCAATGTGTCATAATTATCGACATCTAGGCCATGTGCCATAACTTGCACTGCTCCAAGTAGCCTCATTCAGGCTCATCAAATTGCTTTGTCAAATGCAATATATGTGATTGTCTCTCTTGAGCCACCATTAAAGTAATCACTCCTATATATAGTAAAAACCACACGAAATCCTCCCATAATTCCATTTTCTACACATGCACTAATCTATATACATATATGTTACATTATGAAACATATATGTTTCACTATGAGCACATGGTTGAAACATACATATGCCTCAGGATTAAACATATAAATTTCTAAATGCACACATACACCATTTACCATGCATGAGCCAAATTTAAAAAATTCTTCAAGAATCCTTACACACAACATTCCCATATGTGCATGTTACTTGTGATGCATACTCTATAATCCTCTGCATACATTTCACTTTCCTATGCACATGTTAAATTACCTCACCGCACATTCAAAGATGAAATTTATGGTTTAGCATGTGCATTTTCCTAGTTCTTCTACCCCCTATTAATGCACCCTCAATACATCTAATGATTAAAAATATCATACATACAGGTGTTCCCACCTATATCAACTGCATGTAACACCTCACTCACTCCACTCAATTTCAATCCAATGGTACATTCTCTATCTTTACTTGGCTCCTCACTTTGTTGTGCTCTATGTAGTCTTAAGTTTGAAGGTAAAAATAAAATATTTTTACCCCCATCCCTATTTATTTAGTCCCAAACCCCAAATTTTCCACCTTTCCCTAGTTTATACCCTCTTTCGCCTCTTTTTGAGCCCCGTGATCCATTTTTAAATCTATTTCATTCATTTTTCTTCTATTTCTTATGTTTTCCTCCTTTATCCTATTTCTCTCTCTATTTTTCCAATTGAACTCTCGAGGGGGCATCACACCTCCATCTTAATAACATCATTTTTTCAATCAATTGGGGCATATCATTGCCTTAAATACATATCAATATTTCTATACTTTTTTCGTTGGAATGAAGTTAATTCTTCTAATCACAATGCCATCTCCAAGAGGAGAAAAATACAAATAAATAAGGTTGCCTCTTGGCATTTCTGTTGCCATCAATCCCATGTGATTGAGTAATTTTCAATAACTTTGAGCTCTATATTTTTACCTGTTAATTAAGACCTTGAAAGCTTCCTTGCTAGAAGAAGATTAGGTAAAAATGGTTAAATAACTCAAATGAAGAGCCTATGAATACATATAGAGTTCAGTGACTTGAGCTCTTAATTAATGTTATCACCACCTTCTAATTAATTATACAATGTTAATTATATCCTCTAGCATTAATTAAATAAATCAAAATAAATTATTTAATTAATCAAATATTTTTGTAATATCCAACCTTAAATAAACAAATTCAACATTTATTTAAGCCTATGAATCTAATTTTAGAAATTAATTAATGCAACTTATTTATTTAATTCCTCTTTCCCTCTTCGAATCATTAGTTGACTAAAATTAAATATTTAAGCTAGCTATCATTTGCACAATCCAAATCATGATCAATCAAGATAAATCTTGCTTAGGGTTTGAGATTGCACATGAATCCAAAAAAGGAATTTTGCATGTGCATAGCCCCATGCTTCATAAGTCTCCATAAATTCCTTTCATTAAATCTTCTCCATCAATTCAATCTAAAAAATCTCACCCCTTCACAAAACTCCAAAAAATGACCTTTTGGACTTCCAAAAGATAAATTTTAATCTCCGCCCTCCATATTTCTCCAAGAAGATCTCCACCTTTTAAATCCCTTCGATTATAGAAATCTTCATGTGCATCAATTACAAGGTGCCACTCAAAGGCTTCTTATGGATTTGATTCTCTCAATCTCCTTCGTTGATCTCTCAAATCAATATTAGCCCTTGATCAACCATATTTCAAGTCTATAAATAGCTCATCATATGGGCTATTTTCATGGACTCTAAGAATGTAATGTCATGTTATCAATTTTAGTGCTTTACATACTCTCCATTTCACACCAATTCAACTTGAGCCCATCCACACTTTGTGTGCAATAAAATACTTGTTTGTGAGGGAATATTTAGTTTTTCATATTTTATGCATAGTATCTTAGATTAATTAGAGGTTAGAAAATACATAGAGAATGGGATTTGAATTAATAGTTTGAATTCTTTTCTTTTTTTCTATGTTTGCTTGTTTACATAACCAAAAAATAGAACCGATTGAATTTTGGGCATCCAAGTTAGATAAAAAACTTGGTAAACCTAGATTTTTCATCTTCAATGAATACGATGGAAAACTTGATTATTCTCCAATAAGCTCTAATCAATAATTATAATTTTAGACTCGAATATTATAGTGTGAGATTTGCAACTAAACTTATCTAACATATGATACATGAAAAACATGATACCAAAAAAAGGAAAGATCATAAAGGGAATGAATTTTATCTAATATCATGTAGGAAAAATTAAATATTTTGATGTTTTAGAGACCATAAGACCACATAACCTTCCACTCAAATTCATACACATGGAAATAACAATTTATAATAATAATAGATAGCCAACTTAATTGATTGATTGATTGATTGATTGCATAGTACAAATAAACCTATGGTTATATAGAATAAAGGTAAAGTGAATTGATACATGATTAATAATGTTAGATAGCCAACTTAATTGATTGGTTAACTGATTACATTGAGCTAATGCTTCTATAGAGCAAAGGTAAAGTGAATCAATAACAGGTGCAAGCTAACTAAATCTAAAATAATATAATAGGTGAAATTTAACTAAAAGTAAAGTAACATAATAGGTGAGAGCTAACTAAAGTTGAACGAGTATGATAGATGGGAAATAAATCAACCTAAACTAAATAAGTATTAATCAGGTCCACGAGACACACGGGAACATAACTAAAATTCACAACTAGTTAAGTGTCCTAAGAAGATAGCGAGAATAAATAAATAAAAGAAAAAGTAATACTAGCCTAGTTTGAACACTCTAATGTTCTAACAACACCTTAGCATCTTGTGATAAATATAATTGTAACACCATATATCTCTACTCTTATCTTTATATATGATCTCTATCAAATCATAATCTATGAAGGATTTCATTTTTGGTTACATAAAAAATATTAGTAGAAACACTCAAGTGATAATGGGTTTCTTTGGATTCAAAATGAGATCTATTCTTTGTGTTGTAGATCACCTACTTTTACAATTTTATTATTGTCTTCCCAACTTCAAATTGTTTATTTTTATGGGGTCTCTTTGACTAGGGAAAGGGGATCTTTATATGTTAGGTTTGTAGTTAATGCTTCTCTTATCAAACACTAAGACACCTACCTTATATTCTATGAGGTTAGCTAATATTTTTTGGGATAACTACTTGTTTCTATCACTATTAAGACCTTTTTGATATATTAGTCAATAAATAAGGGACTGCCATTTATTCTAGAACCAATATCACCCTTTCAGTTGATCCCACTTACAATGTCATTAGAGATTCATTGCATCAACATTTGTCCAATCTACCCTTGGCCTCTTTGCTAGAGCCTTTCAATAAACACTACAACATTTCTTCTAGATATTTAGATGTTTATGTAATTATGTTAAATTTTAGGATAATTTGGCCATAACTTTGCCACAAGACAATTTTTTGTTAGCTTAAGACTCCATCTTCTACTTGGAATTCACTATGTCAAGCAATAAAAATTCCCAAGTGTTCTCGAATTGGAGTTGTTACCAGAAATTATGACATTGGATCTTCCTATGACTCTAATCACCACACATTTGGATTTATAATATATCCTAGAGGGGATCAAATAACTATTATATGGATAATACAAATGCATTCCAAGCCATTTAGAATGAATCTAAACCTTATAGTGTATATTTAATTGGCCTCCTCTAGTGAACATCTAGATGTTTTATGCTTAGATTAGATTTATTATTAAAATTTGGAATTATAATTTTACCAACATTGTTTGGAATTAATATATGTAGAGCAATGCCTCCCTTCACATTTCAAACAAAAATGTATAGGCATTCTATGACTCAACCTAATGACTTCCTCCTATCCATACTAATGCTCTGATTTTTTTCATATGGGTCAAATACATGTTTTGAATGCGGTTTAACTTTGTTTTATTATTCTAAGACATGTAACCTATAATGGCAATAAGGGACAAAGTGTGATATCATGAGAATGTTAATAAAAACTATTAATAATTGACATACTAAATAATAAAAATATTGAAATTTAATAATACTATATTCTGTATTTGTATACATGAGTTTTTTTATGAATAGTATATATATTACAATTTAGAAAATAGTGCTACACATATTCACACCTATATATATATATATATATATATATATATATATGGTGCACCAAATTGGGGGATAAAAAAGTGGTTGAATTATTATTTTTGACAAGAAAGTGAGTGCATTATGTAAAATTGTATAAAACATGATTAAATTGTTATGGCTTGATAATGCAAGCATGTTAAAAAATGTGAGTGTGCTTTGTAATGCATCAATTTTGTATAGAGTTTTAAGAAAACATAAATATTTATAAGGATAAATGGTTAGAGAGAGGGAGATGTAGAGAGATAGAGAGAGAGAAGAGATAGATATATAGATAGAGTGTGGGGAGAGGGAGGGATATTTTGATTGAGAGAGGGGAGAGATATAGAGAAAGCTATATATATATATATATATATATATATATATAGAGAGAGAGAGAGAGAGAGAGAGAGAGAGGAACCAAAATCAAAGCATTTATAAAGTTGTAAGTGGAACCATGTCATCGTTCACCATATTTTTTGCTCAATTATCTTACTTGTAAGAGATGCATATTTAATGTGCTCACATTATTTAAATAAAGAGGGTAAAATTTTATTAGATGAACAAAAACTAAATACAATCAAGAATATAAATTGATTGCAAAGCTAGGCTTGGGACCCAAATCCCAACCAAAAATATATATCCACATCCCACTGAAGGAATAAAACTCACCACAACACCCAGTATCCATCCATACCCTCTAAAATCAACCTATCCAAGTTTTGAAGTTGATCCCAAGAAAATTGTTCCCGTTCATCAACCTTCCAATCTCCTAATTGCTCAAAATTCCACTTGGCCAAGCAATCAACCATGTCATTCCACTCCCTTGGAATGTGGATAAAAGAAACTCCATCCATCAACTCACTCAACCAAAGAATTTGTCGAACCATTGAATCCAATTGCTAATTGACTCCATCCAACTTTTGATTATGCAACATATTAATCATAATTTGAGAGTCAGACTCAAACACAATCCTATGCCATCCCAATGCATAGGCCCTTTCAAGAGCTAGGAGGATAGCAAGACATTCCATCATATTGTTAGTATGATGTCCCTTATAGATGGAAAAGAAGAAAATAATAGCCCTAAACTATCCCTCCCAACTCCTCCCACTTTAGCATGCCTAGGGTTTCCCCTAGATGAGCCATCGATATTAATCTTTAGAACTACACTAGGAGGTGGATTCCATCTCCCATCTCTTTGGGTTTTCCTTCTAGGTAGTTGACTCCCCTTTGCAGTGGAGATATTGGACCTTTCTCATGAAGACCCAACCTCTTCATTAAAACTTCCTCCCCAAATTCTAAGGTTAAAGATACCTCACATTTTGGACACATCGTCTCATGAATCATACCCATGATACATTGTCAAAGTTGTTGAACCACTATATGCTTCCCTTGAAAAATTATATGATTCCTTTTGAGCCACAACTGCTAAAGGATAAATGTGGGGCCAATTCTCCATTCCATCTAAATAAAGAAGGCCTTTGTCAAAGGCCTACCCCAAGCTTCTCAAAAATTTAACCATAGAAGAGGCATGAACATAGGCCTACTTCCAAACTCCCCACCGAAGGTGCCAAATGACTAGGAAAGGAGCATTAAAAGAACACATGCGAGGAGGGTTCCTTACTGTTAATACAAAGAACACAAATAAAGGGACCTTAGAAACCTCTCTTATGAAGATTGTCCCAAGTAAGACACCTATTCTAAATGAACAACCATATAAAGTAATTGTATTTAGGCCAAGCATACTTGTTCCACTCATTCTTCCACCACGTGACTTCAACTCCATATTTCTGAAAGTTTAACTCCTAATATCCAACAACCAAAACATAAAATCCTATAGGATTTGGAATCCATGCAAGATTGTCCCTCCCCCTCAAATAACTGCATACTTTGGTTGCCAAAATATTTTTTAATTCAGTGTGATCCTCCCCAGATCCCCCTAGTGGCCATTCTAACAAATCCTTCCATCTATAAACCACTTATCGCCCCAAATCCTAAGCAACTTTGTAGTCATCCACCTTGACCCACCTAGCCTCAATGAGGTTGTTGTAAAGGTTTTGTAAGTGTGGGTACATGGAAAGAATATGGGGAAATCCATCCTAAGAATCAGACTAGAAAAGAGTTTTTGATCCCCTATTACATATCCAAAATAGGCCTTGCTTAATTAGTTTAGCACCCCTTTAGAGAGTGTCCCAAATCATAGAACCCTTACCCATTGGGCAAGTTCTTGGCAAATCCTCATATGCCATTCCCCTCAAATAATTAGCTATGAGAATTTATCCTAGGGAAAGTCCTGATTATTGCACCACCTCTAATAAAGATTAGCAACCAATGTTTCGACATAAAGGCTAGCTTGTCACAACCCAAGACCACCCTCTTGCAAATGTCTATATATAGTCTCCCACTTTACCAAACTCCACTTCATCAAAGTGAAATTACCAACCCATAAGAATTTCCTTGCTAGCACACCCAAATCCTTACTAAGTCTTGCATGGGAAATCTAGACCATACTCCTATAAATGGGAAGAGCTTGAGTCACCAATTTCAACAATAAAACTCTCCTAACAAAGGGGAGCCACCAATGGGTCCAATGGCTAACTTGTTCTTGAACTTTATCAAGCACCTTTTGCAAAGTTCCCCTCAATAGTGATCCAACAGAGAGAGGAATACCTAGATACACTAGAGGGAGAGTTTCAATTTGAAATCTAAGAATGTAAGCAATTTGATGTTGAATAAGAGGGGGAGTATTGAAGAAAAATGGAGGATTTTTCTTGATTGATATTTTATCTTGAGGCTACAAGATAGGTATCTAATGCCTGCTTGATGTTAGTCACCTCTTTGATTTTAGCTACACCCATCAAAGTGGTATCATCAATAAATGAAAAATGAGATTGAGGAGGTAGGCCATTACCTCAACTCCACCCCTCAATATCACCTTACCTAACATGATACTTAATACTTCTCCCCAAACTTTTCCAAAAGAATAAACAAATAGGGTGACATTGGGTCTCCTTGACGAAGACCACGAGAAGCACCAAACAACTTGGATGGCTCCCCATTGGCAATAATAACATAAGAAGTTGTTGATACACAACTTGCCACCCAATTCACCCAATCACCATTGAACTTGAACTTTAGGATAACTTTTGTAGGAAAGACCATTTAACCTGATCATAAGATTTTACCATATCTAATTTGATAAAAAATGATTTATCTTTTTAATTTTCCATAGAATGAATCCATGTCTCAGCTATAATGACCACCCCATCCATGATCTATTTGTGTGCCACATATCCTCCTAGCTACTTAGATATGAGTTTATTCATCCAAGGCTTAATTCTCTCAACAATTAACTTAAAGATAATCTTGTAAACCACATTACATAGGGCAATGGATCTAAACAAGTTTAGAGAATTATCCCCCTCTTTTTTGGGAATAAGGGCTAGGAACATAAAATTCATGAATTTCAACATTTGTTTGCTCCTCTGGGATTCTTGGAAAACCTCCCATAGGTCAAGTTTCATGATCTCTCAATACTCTTGAAAAAATTTAGTAGGAAATACACTAGGACTTGGGGCCTTCCCTTCTTCATCTACAACACAATAACTTCTAGTTCTTCTAGATTAATAGGCCTAATTAGATCTTCATTCATCTCCAAGGAAACTAAAGAGGGGATGCAAGCCAAGATAATATTTTCCTCTTCCCCCGCACAAGTCAAGTCCTTTGTGAATAAAAAAGAGTAGTGCTAAGAAACCTCTCCAAAAATATCACTTAAGGAGGTTACTAGAACACCACAAGAAGAAACAAGGGAAGAGATCATATTCCCATGCCTTTTAGCCTTGAATGAATTAAAAAAGAAAGCTATATTTTTTTCTCCTTCTCGAATACAATCATTCTAGACCTTCTGTTTCCAATATATTTCCTCACATAACTCCCATTCCTCCAACTCCTTCAAAGCACTTGAATCTTCTTCAAGGGAAGCCTTTGATAGGCCATATTCCCTGATCTGGTGGGTGATAGTGTCCAAATGAGATTGAGCATCTAACTTAGCTTGGAAGATATTACCAAAATAATTTATATTCAATCTCTTAAGCTAAAAATTCATAAATTATAGCCTTTTGACGAAGGAATGCATCATTGTACCAAAGGCTAGTCTACCTCTACTCCACCGACCAATCATAAGGTCATATAATCTAGGTTCTCACAACCACATTAATTGGGATTTGAAGGAAGGATTATTTTTAGCCCCACTAAAGTAGCTGAAATTTTGACAGGCTAGTGATATGAACTCCACCACTCTAGAACCTCTGAGCTAGAGGCCTAGTTGTTTCTAAGCCAATAACTAGACACCACAAATCTATCCAACCTCTCTGAAATTGAATCATTGTCACAATGCCTATTACTCCATGTGAAAGATCTATTACCAAGCTTAACTCCACTAAGTTCAAAGAATATATGTTTTCTCTAAGAAGAATGGAAGAAGGATCCAACCTTTCCAATCTCCCTCTTCTCTTCCAAATTGACAATAGCATTAAATTCCCTAGCCAATATCTAATATTTCAATGGAAAACCTCGCTACAACAAACTAAGCAACTCAAATCCATTTTTTGCTACACAAACCCCTTCAAACCCGCAAATTCATGGAGTCTTTGACTTCTCCTTAAAGAGCTACACCCCCAAGCCTTCCTCTCCAAATTCTAGCCTCATAACCCCCTCAAAATTGTCAAAAATCAATCCTTTTCAAAGAAACCTCCATCTTCTTTCTTGTAACTCCCAATTTTCCATGCCCAACTTGGAAGAATCCTCATAAAAATGCATTAAATAAAATTTTAAATATTAAGATACATCTTTGAACCCACTTTCATGAAATTGCCAAATTTGGTTGAAAAGTTCTAGGACTCCCACTCCACTCAATAGAATCTCGAAAAAGAAAAATTAAATAACTCAATCTTGGGCTCTCAATTTCCATTGCTACATTTAAGGAATAATTAATGAGTTGTCACAAACTGTAAATCTAAAAAATCCACACCTATATTTTCCTTTTTGGATTTTTCAAGATTTAAACTTGCCTCCTAAATTATCTCCAACACCACAATTTTGCAACAATATAATAAGGCCAATTATTTTGATACCATATTTTGGCCAAATATTGTAATTTATTATCCAACTACAAAATTACCAAACCTTAAGAAATTAAAAATTAAAATACTCCCCCTTAGGTTGATGCAAGATTGCCATTAACCGTGGATGCTTTTGCATTAAGATGCATGCATCTATACAATTGATCCATCTCTAGTTGAAACCAAATTTCTATATTACTTTTATAAAAAATCTCCATTTGACTCTATCATAAGATTTTCTTATATCCAATTTGAGGAACATTACTTTTTGGTTTTGAGTCTTGATTGCGTGTACTACTTCATGAGCTATAATTATTCCATATGATATAGTCCTACCAAGAGTGGATTTATTTTTCTCTTGTAAATAATGGATGGGAAAATTTATTTCACATGATTGGCTATGATATTTAATATGATATTGTATGTTGTATTGCATAATGGAATCGGTCAAAAATTTATGAATGATGTGCAAACTAGTTTCTTTGGGATGAGGACAATGTTTGTGTTATTTATATCTTTCATATTTTTTCTTGATATCCATGATTCCTCTACTAAACCCCTTATATGATTGCCTAAAGTCCTAGTAGAGTTAGAAAGATGTAGGGAAGCCATTAGGCCCTAGAGATTTATCAAATTTAATTGAAAAATAATGCACTTGAACTCATCTATGGTGATTGGGGAATTTAAGAATACATTATCTTCACTATTGGTTGGGTTGGCAATGTTGTTAAGTGTATCTCTAAGTAACGAATCAACCACAACTTCCCTTCCTAGAAGGTTCTAAAAAAAATTAATTACTTGTTCTTGAATTTTTGTTAGAGAGGATAAGGGTCTTCCATTAGTTGAAAGGATGTTTGAAATTATGTTTTATAGAAATTATAGAAGAACTTCCTATTGAGGTCACCATCTACCAACCATGCTTCTCTTGAATTTTTCTTTCCAACAAAGTTCTTTTCTTGCTAGGATTCCACTATGTTTTTCCATGAGATCCTTCTAAATCTAATAATTGCATTGAAACATTCAATTTTTAAAAACCTTTTCGGTGAGTTCCTCTAGCTCTTTTTCAATTCTCTCCTCTTGGAAGATTTTAAAAAAGAGACCTTATTCCACACTTTCAATTTATATTTAGCATACTGAAGCTTTTTGTGGAATATGTACATCTTGGTTCCCTTTAGAAATTATGGATTAGATCCTGAAGTTCTTAACAACTCTTTAATTTTAGGAAATTGCAACCACATGTTCTCAAATCAAAACTAGAATTGTGAGGCAAATAATCTTCAGAGATACAAAGGGAGACCAAATAGTGGTTGAAACAAAAAATGGGACTTATTTGTGAATCTAGTAGCACAAAGGATGAAAGCTAGTTAGAAGAGGCCATAACTCAATCCAGTCTCTCTATTATGTTTGTGAAAGCCACTCTTTTATTATTCCAAGTATAGTTTCCATTGGTAGGATGAACATTAAGAAGGTTGTATATTTGCACACAGTCCATGAAGTCCTTCTAAGCTTGGGATATCCTTCCCACCTTGCCACATTTCTCAGAAAGGTTGAGAATTGGATTGAAACCCTCGATAATAATTTTGGCATCAATTCGAGATGAGATCCATATTTGATCTCATTCCAAACCATCTTTTTTCATTTGAATTTGTGGGCCCATAAACATTAAAGAAACAAAAAGATAAATAAGAGAGGTTGCTACATACTTTGACTAGTTGCCAATTTGATTGTGAGGAGAGAGACTCAATGTGAATTCTTCCTAGTTTCTAAAGCACACCAAGACCACCAATAGCCCCCACAACCTCCATAAAGAGACCAAACCAACCTTTGCAATGTTTGATGAATAGTTCCCCTCTGCTTTGTTTAATTTAGTCTCCTAGATAAGAATGTTGTCAACCAACAAGTTGCCTAGATGACACTTGGTCATACTCCATTTGTTAGGGATGTTTAAGCCCCTAATGTTCCATGTGATGATCTTCATGGTTCTCTAAGGGTGGGTAATTCTCCCTTAGATCTTAGAAGGTAGTTTTTGATTGACACCTGCTCCCTGTTCATTGCCATTTCTTCCCGCTTATACTTGTTTGTTTTCCTACTCAATTTGGTTATTGAAAGCTTGGTGCTTAAATTAAGGTGTTTGGAAACTGTTGATTGATTCTTCTAGGATCAACTATGTCTACCTCATCTTCAAATTCAACATCTTTTGAATTAAAGTCTTTCACCATTGTTTGAGTATTCATTTCTCCCACACTTCTGACAAGAAAGACAACCATTTTTGGGGCTAGATTTAGGTTTTCCTCATCTATTAAAGGCTTATGCAAAGAAGGATCTAGTTGGATAATTGCTAGTTGTGTGAAATTATGACCCAATGTTGTTTTGCTTTGAGGGAAATTGTGGACATGAGTCTTCATTACAAGTGCAATTTTTAAATTTCAAACATAAAAAATTTAGGCTTCCACTTTGATATCTTGGGTCTAGATACCAGAGGTGGATGAAAGTTGGATTTGTTTTGGTATCTCCTTTATTGTGATCAACCTTATCCTAACATAAATTGGAGAATCCCCTACGTGCATATCAAAATCTAGGGTTATGCCCATATTGTTTTCGATCATCGAATACATTCCTTCATCCAACATTAGTGACAAATTATAAAGCCTTATCCAAATTGGTCTATTTGAGGGATTGCAATTTCTAGGGTTGAAGTTCAAGGATCATTTTTAATCCATGGGCCGTAAGTTAGGATTTTATCCCTTTCATTTGAAAACTGAAAAAAATGCCCACAAAGAAACCTTTTGGTAAGAAATTTAGGACTAGTTCAATATCCTAGTTTGCCTTGATCTAATCTTTGATTTCCATATGTGATAGGTTTGTCCCTAAATTTTTTCTAACAAGGGCTTTCTCATATAGGATTGAGGCTTGCTTATTTGCTATCATGCAACCATCAATCAACAAACTGTCTATAGTCCTTTGCATGATTTCACCTCTACTCTACTTGAATTCATCACGTCGAATGCGTGCCTAATTTATTTCATTTTCTCTTCATTTATATATAATATAAACATATATATACTTTTAAAATCTGTATTAAAGATATTAAAAAAAATATTAAAATTTAAAATTATAATACATAAATAAAATAAATGTCTAAACAAAATATCCTTTAACATTTTTCCATAAAAAAACTCTAATATTTAAGACATTCTAATTATTTAATAGTTTCAATTTTCCTTAAAAAATGGATTTTTTTTTTTTAAATTACAATAATATTTCTTCTATCTATATACATTATATATAAAAATATAACTAGAACTTGCACTTAAAGGAGGTTGAAGGATTACACCCATAGAAAACTATATGTATGTTAATATATTAGAGAGTATGTGTTTCAAATTCTAGTTGCATGTGACTCGATTAGACATTTAATAGTAAGTGCTAAATAATTGAATAAAATAAACTTAGACAAATCTACATTTTTTCCTTAAAAAAATTAAGTATTATGTGATTATGAAATATTTGCATACAAATTTTAAATATAAATACAAATGAAAAAAGAAAGTTGCCATCAAACTGACAAAAAACACTCTAAATGGAAATAAAATGTTCCCATTTAGCTGTCAAATCCATATTTATTTGGTTTTTATGTAATAAGGGTAAGGTCCCATGGAGAGGGACTTCCTTAAAAGTCTCAGTGGATGGTGCTTAACTTTTTTAGGAATATTTTAAAGTTCTTAGTCCCATGGATTTAATGTTGCAATTTTGTTTAAAATTTTAAGTTCCAAAATTTAAGGAATGAATTGTAGTGCTTTGATAAAAAATAATAAATAAATGAAAATTCTGTCATTTTTATTTTTTGATAAGAATTTAAAATTTTAGATGATAGACAAGTAGCAAAAAAATTCCTAAATTGTAGGGACAATTTCTAGCCCCACCAGGGCTTAAATTTAATGGTCGTATGACTCTAGATGGCTTTGTCAGAAAATACACAACTAAAAATGCAGAAGACGATTTATGTTGAGGACTTGGATACAATCAGTTGCAAAATTTATGGAATTTTATAATGATATATATATATATTTCCATTTTATATATAGGCCTTACTTACACTAAGGCAGGTGTCATCATAATATCTTTTAAGGGCAATTTCTAATAGATAATCACAGGCCCTGTTGACAAAAGCATGCCTAGAATAATTCGCCAATTCTAAGCCTGAGCCCACCAAATCTCCAGTCCCATAGGCTACTATTTTAAAACGATTCCTAATAAACCTAGAGTAATACCTTCCTTTTTTTCCCATGGACTCTCCAAAATTCCATGCAGTAGATGCCCAAGCCTCTATAAGGGAATAACGCAAGAATTCTGGCCCCACCGGAGCATGGTGGAGGCTTACCATTAAACGACAACTGATTTACCATTAAACATCAATTGAAACTTATTTTCCAACGACTCAACACAAATGTGAGACTTGTTTTAGACTCAAATCAAATCTCACACTATATATAGCCTATCAACTAAATATAAATAATATTGCTTTCATATAAAAAATATTATTATTTTTATTATTTATATATCAATCAAATTATATATATATATTAAAAATAATCCATAATACCAAATATCTTTCATATATATTTTAAGAATTATTAATTAAAAATAATCCATAATAACAAATATCTTTCATATATATTTTAAAAATAAAATAGATGTAAAGAAAAAAATCTCTTTTAACATTTTTTCCATAAATTAAAAAAAGGCTAATATTGAAGACACTCTTAATCGAAAAAGGGCATCAGCACGAGTATACAATTTTGACCTTTATATGCGGACGGAGACAACATTCTAAATCATCAATTTTTTAGTTTAGATGCGGATACAACAGTACGATTAAACAAGTTTTAGGGCAGGAAATAGTCGCCATGCGACCTAATTTTCCGACAAGTCGACATGTGAGCGTTGGAGGCCGGCAAAGATGAAGAAAACGATTACTACTTGTCGATTGATAGCAAGAAGTTTCTCAGCATTTGTTTTGTATCGATGACCAACCTGGTTTTTGAGGAAACGTTCTAAATATTTAGAACTGAGGAAAGGGTAACCCTAATTAGTCGAGTGATTGATGTCTCCGCCGATAGCAGATGAAGCAAAGTATCGGTTGATGAACATTCAGAGGTTGCCATTTCAGCGCCGTCGCCTCCTGACTGAACGATGGGATAAGAACTTTGCTCGACTCGAGGCTGGGTAATTCTAATGCTATTGCTCATCTCCCAAATTAAGCCATTGTTTATATTTGGGTCTCTTGATTGCAGCTAGATGTCGTCTCCATTGGAGATTGGGGATGGATAAGGCTGCTGATCGCGCTCGTAGAAATTTCTATGCACCAGTAAGTCGGTATTCAATTTCTTAATTTTTTTTGCCGAATTGGAAAGTGGGTATTGGTCATATGCTTTTCACCAAATCCCAAAGTGGGTAATGTGAAACTCAGAAAGATTTGCCGAATTGGAGATTGGGTATTTATATAAAAACTTAGGAACTCAAGATTTCCTTTGGTTTGTAGATCGGGCATTAGTAAAGATGCTGTGAATTCATGGTGTTGATTGAAAATTTATCCTATTCAATAATTTTATTGAACGTGCAAGAAGATTGGATTTTGATTCATTCTTCCAGCTTTACTTGACTTCTGTCCTAGTGATCAATATTTGGCTTCAAGGAGAGGTTGTGAATGGGTTCACCTCAAGGACCTGCTATGACAAAGGTAAGTTCTCCCATGGCAAGCAATGAGCACGCAGCGCATGGAAGTCTTGCGAAACGTGATATAATGCCTGTTTATGTTAAGGAGCTTATTGCAGGAGGCTTTGCTGGTGGATTTGCAAAGACTGCAGTTGCACCTCTGGAACGCACGAAAATCCTTTTTCAGGTCAGGCTTATTCATATGGTTGCAATTTCTTAGGCCATTCATACAACTTGTGCAATTTACTTTTGGTAAACTAGGCTAGGTGCCAATGTTTTATTTAAATATCACATTAATTCTTTCCTTGCTTGGATTTACATGGTCTATCATAAGATTTGCTTGCTGAGATCCGAATGTGCAAAAATATGTCCAAAGAGTTTTTAAAGAACTGGTTAAACTGTTTGACAATCTGCAGTGATTCTGAAACACTTCCCTCATAGGTATAGATTAGTCACTTTTTCTGGCATTATCTATGCCAACCATACCTCTCCCAGCTCGCAAATGTTAAAGATGTATGAACGATATTGATTACACGATTTATAATCTATTGTAAGATTCCACATTTTTAGTGTCTCCCCTCAAATGTTGGTTTGTTTGGTATGGTAGGTTTTATATAATTTGTCTTAAATTAGATTAGTACATGTGGGAATTTTGTGCCTTAAGATGAGAATAAGATAGCATAAGAGGAGATAAGTTTAAAACTTGGCATGGAACCTAGTTTATGGAACCTGGTTTCTGGTTATAAACTCTGCCCTGTAATTTTTGAGCTGTGATTTTTTTTAACAATGAACTTATGAAATATCTAACACAAAACAAGGATTTCTTTTTTAGAAATATCCTTGATCTGGTTTCCAAGCATGATAACAAAGCTTCTTTGCAGGAAGTAAATGGGCAATCTGCCCTATTAAAAGGGACAAAGCACCAGGGTGCAATGGGCTTCCATTAGGTTTCCTTGAACATTTTTAGGAAAGGAGATGTGATTGCAGCTGTTAAAGAAGCAATGTATTCATGGACAATTCTTTGTGAGCTCAATTGAACTTCCTTAGCTTTAATTCCGCAAGGTGAAATAACAGGCAGCTTTGACAAATTTAGGCATGTCTCCTTTTATATCGTCTCTTACAAGATTGTATTAAAAGTGTATGCAAGTAGACTTAAAAATCTTTTGCCAAAATTCATAGCTTCAAATTTTCAAAACAGAGTGGGTATGTTCTAGGCTAATATTTGATAGCTTTATCCTTGTACTTGAAACTTTACACCCAACTTGCACAAATGAAATTCTAGGAATGTGCGCTGAATTGGATCTACCAAAGGCTTAAGATAAAGTTAAGTGCAACTTCTTGACTGAAATTTTGGTCAGGTTTGTCTTCTCTGCAAAGTATGTGGAATGTATGAGATCATGCTTTACTATGAAGTTCTTGGTATTGATTAATGGAAACCCTGCTCGATTCTTTGGCATAAGCCAAGGATAAAGACAAAGTGACACAATCTCACATTTCTTGTTTCTGCTAATGGAGGAATCTTTTATATGATCTATTCAAGTCTCCCCACTCATCGAAGGATTGAAAGTTACCTTCACAGACTCCACATCACATGTCCAGTCTGTAGATGACCTGATTCTGCTGGTTTTGCTTGAAATATCAGAAGACAAATCCATCAAGAGCTTGCTGAGTCATTATCAACTGGTCTCAGGACAATATATCAGCAATTAAAATCTCATTTGTTTTTTGAAACCCCCTAGAATCCAAAATACTATTGCAGATATTTTAGGATTTTAGGTGGGAGTTTACCAAATAAATGCTTGGGCACACTATTTATTGTGGTAAGGGACAAATCTAATTATAAATGACTTAATAGGCAGATTTCATAACTAAATTGAAGGCTGGAAGCGAAAGTTGCTATCACAGGAAAGAAAGTCACAACTACTTAGAGCAATTTTACAAGCAATTCCCATGTATATCCTGTTAAGACTAAAATATCCAAAAATGTTTTTGATATCCTTGAACAAATTGAAAGAAGGTTCTTTTGATAAGTTGTTAAGATAAAGGAAATTCTACATGGAGACATGCAGAAAATCTAAGTAGCCGGTTTGGGTTTGTCAATACTGAAAAATTGAAAACATGTAAAATCCATATATATATATGATTATATACATATTTGTAGCCTAAAAACAAAAAGTGAGCTTGTTGTTCAATACTAATTAATTAAAATAAGAAAATCATAATTCATCATCACATCATTATCTAATTAATAAAATAAATAAAAAATAAAACTAAAAATATTTATATTTATAATTATAAATTTGTGTTTATAAAATATAAATATTCAATAAACATATTTAGAATTAAAATTTCCAATAAAATCTTAACTTAAATCATAAGTCTATTTTGACTTCGTTTGTATTATTATAATTCTTTGCTACATAACTTTCTTTCTATCATTATTGTAATTTATTTTACAGTAACTCCCCTGCTATCTTACATATTCTAATGAAATCCTACTAACTTTTCAGTAGCTTTTTAAAGATATTTGAATGTTGTTACCTTAGTTGGTTATCTTCCAATCTCTTACCTCCTCTTGCCTCTAGTTTATCTTATTATATTCCTTTCCTTTCTTGTTCTCCATTATGTCCTTGCTCTCACCAACCTCCACATCTATATAGCTCTTGGCTAGGTCTGCAATCTTATCATTTGCTTCCTCTTCTTGATGATGGATCATGTTGTTTGTTCCAAAATGCTGATTCAAAAATACTCTCAGTTTTTACCAGAAGCAATCTAATGTTAACTACAGTGGACTGTGGAAATATAATGTCTGTAAAGTCTTAACCTAAAAGTATACCTTACATATAAATTAACAAAGAGAACTATCTTAGCCTAGAACTATATCTTAAGTTAGGTCATGTGTGATGGTAAAAGCAGAAAAAATAAAGGCTGAGGGGAAAAAGCATTCATTTCTCATCTGGTGGGTTCTCTATCCATTCCAAATGACTTCTGGCTCAGATCTGTTTGCAGGGATGATCACTGCATTGGTGTGACTGCAAAACATACCAGCATGAACACCATGTGTTCACTCCATGTAGGCAAGCATAATACTAGATTCATAAACCACACCCAAAAAATTGCCATGCCCCATAATCCACCTGCTTTTTCTGGTCAAACAGCAGTGTGAACAATCAAGTGAAGAGCAGAAACTGGGCTACAGCCATTATGGGATTAAAAGAATGCCATTTTTTTGCTGTGGGTTCGCTCCAGGTATGTCCAGGCTGAATCCGGGTTTGTCTGACAGGACCCTGGAAGGATCTGCAGACAAATTGAGTTTAGGGAGAATACATTTAAGAAATTACAAAGATTTGAATTTGGTTCAAGAAGGGAAAATATACTGGAGGATATTTGATAAAGAGGACTAGTCATGGTTTATATTTCTAAGGAGCAAATACTTGGATGCTATTAATATTTCTCCAAATAGGATATTGTCTATAAATAAACCTAACTTTATAGTTAAAGCCAAGTCAGTGGTCAATGCCAACCTTGAATGGAATATCAAGAATGACAAACTGCAGGCTTCTGGTGAGATAGATGGTTAAACAGTACTCTTGCTAAGGTGTAGACTGTAGAGTCTATTCCACTACATGGTAAGTTTAATGAGAAATTTTTGAACAACTGTCAACAACTACTGGAGAAACCAAACAGACAATAATTGAGCTTTTTGAATCTTGAAAAATCTTTATGAAGCCAATAATGCGGACAATGCCATTGTACTTCTTGAAGAGGAGCTGCACCAGCTAAAGATATCCATTCATCACAATGAAAACCAATTCTTATGGGGCAAATTAATCAGGTATATAAATAGTCAAAGACAGCTGTAGTTCTTTTTATTAAAGGAACTGTTAACTTGCTGAAAATTCCCTATCAAAAATCAAATGGGTTAAAGAAGGGTGATTCGAACCCAAGTCTTTTATTGTTGGCTTTAATGAATGGCATTTTGACTGCTGAATACCTTACCAAAAGAGGAATAGTGGGAACCTTGATTTGTATGATGTGCAAACAAGATTCTGAAGTGTTAACCTGCTGAAAATTCCCTATCAAAAATCATATGAGTTAAAGAAGGGTGATTCAAGCCCAAGCCTTTTATTGTTGGCTTTAATGAATGGCATTTTAATTTTTGACTGCTGAATGCCTTACCAAAAGAGGAATAGTGGGGAAGCCTTGATTTGTATGATGCTCAAACAAGATTCTGAAGTGAAAACCCACTTCCTGCTAAAATATTTTACTCATGGGAAATATGGTACTCCTCTTTTTCATCTTCAACTGGTAGGGTTTAGAAAAATTTGTCATGCCCCAAAATTGTAACACTGAAATGTAAAAGATAAATAAACAAATAAAATAAATATAAAAAAAATAATAATACAAATTGCAATTTAAATGTTATTATAATTATAATTATCATGGATAATATTATAATAATAAATAGAACTGATTGGTATTGTTAATTTTTATTATTATAATAGTTAAAACATGCACAAGAAACTAAATCTGAAACCAACTATGCATTAGATTAAATAAACAAATAATAAACACAAAGCATCAATAATGATTCCTAAAAAGCATCGATTAATAAACACAAGCATTGATATATACTCCTAAAGGCATCAATTCCTAAAAGATACTCATAATTCATCGATTATTATCCCAGTGAACACTGACTACTAAAAGCTACAACCTTTCCATTGGTGCAATAGATACCAAAAGTCATATCCTTGCGAAGGGTTAAGACTATTAACAAATCAAGGCATAAAAGGTAGATGACTGAAAAGCAGATAGGCAGCGATTTAGAAACTGAAAACAGGGAAAAACACAGATCAGCCAGCAAGTATTATTATTTCTGTTGTATTACAGATTTTTAAGTTAATGTATTTTTGTGGTAGGAACCATATGAGGGGTTAATGTATTGCTTAAAAGTTAAATATAATAAGGATTTATTCATCTTGTTATTTGTAACTTATGATTTATTATGTATTGTTTTTATGTATATTATTTCTTGTAACTTGCCTTAGCTCATAGCTCTTGGGTATCTTTCTATTCCTTCATCCAAAGAAGCATATTTTTGAGAACACAGAAAAAATTCTAATTGATATATAACTATAAGCTGACACTGTACTATAGTTGCATTTGAGTGCTCTGATCTGGCTGCTATAAGTGCAGCTGTAGTTTGCTACATCTGCTCTAAACCTTGGGATAGAAAACATAGCCATGAGAGAAAGTACCCAAATTTAGGAACAAAAAAAATCCAATAATTTGATTATTCATAATATTTCTTTAATTACTAATTTAAACCTTAAATTTGAAACTTTAAATCTAACCAAGAATTTAAATTCTAAATGTTCACTATCAAATTCCTTAATGTTCAAAAGCTGGAAAACAGAATAAAAGATCTTATTACTTAGAAGAGAGCAGAGTCACTTTACTATTCAAATGTGAGTTCCAGGCAACACAAAACAGAAGAGAACCTTTCTAAGACGAGGTAGGATGCCAATTAAAGTTAAAGAAGTTTCCAAGCGTAGTACACTTTCTGCCATTGACCAAAACATTGTTTTTCCATGGTTAAACATAAATAACTGTTTCGGAAGACACTTGCTTTTCTAAGGCACAAGAGCTTATTTATAGTTTGAGTCTGTTAACTTACAGAAAATATAACTGACCAACATAAAATTCCTTTCATTGATGAAAAAAAGTCTAAAGTCCAATGACCAACAGACATATCCAGCTAACTTAAGTGATCTTTTAGTGTTGTAGCATGAATTTAAAGATATTTATGGAAGTGGCTAATGAGGAAAGAGTAAAAATTTTGTCTATAAAGTAATAGACTTTTTATTCAGTACATACATAGAATTCAACATTTAGAGGAACAAAACATAATCAGTCTCTTCCTTAAGAGGATGTCTCAATTTAGTCCCATAGAAACTCTTTTTTGCTGTTTCTCTTTGTTTCTGTTAGTTGTTTCTCGCACAGATTAAAAACTCAAGACTTTGCCAAATCTTGGCAGCTCAAAATTTTGACTTTTGGACTTTATCAAAAAAACTTGGGACCCAAAAATTTGACTCTTGGACTTGGCCAAAAACTTGTCAAATGAATTTTTTTTGCATATGCCATAAACATATAATAAATTTAAATAATGCGCAAGATGCATAAATAATGAATTTGGGAAACACATAGGTTAATTTGATTATCAATATACATATCGTATGACCCTCAAATTCTCAAAATTCAAAATTTCATTTTTATTAATTGTACAACAGTCAACTGTTAAAATTCCAATCATGATGACTAATTACCTAATGCTTTGAAAATTTTGAATTAATCACACAAAATTAATAATATATACTAATATTTATTTTTTATTTTATTATTATTTTTTTTTAGACTGCAGGAATTGGGTAGCTCCCCCTATAAACTGCAGTGTGCCTGGTAAACCTTTTTCACGTGACCGGTGATGCTGGCATGACACACCCTCTGGTACCATGGGGATGGAATATTTATTCTTTATTAATGTTAATTTTCATTATAATTTTATTATTATATTGTAATATTATATATGAATTTTATTAATATTTACAAGGCTTATAAATATTATTACATATTAAAAATATGTACATTACATCTAAAATTTATGAATTTAGGCTGTAGATATGTATAATAGTATATATTAAAGATTTTTATATGTTTTTGTACTGACAAAGCTAAAATGAACCTAACCCCCAAATGTTTTTTGGTCGAATCCATGAGCCTAATTGGTGAATCCGAACCTGAAATGGTACCAGGTTTGGTAACTCAGCTATTAACCATGTATATTTGATGACTTGCTCTAACAATAGTCTGCTGAAATCATGTGGTGTTGGTGCCTTAAACTTGGCACTTACAACAGCTACTGCATTTGGTAATGCATTCCAATATGAGCTGCTTGATAGCAACAAGTAATGCATTTATCATTCCACTTCAATATGAGCTGTTTGATAGCAACAAGTAATGCATTTATCATTCCATTCCAATATGAGCTGCTTGATAGCAACAAGTAATGCATTTATCATTCCACTTCAATATGAGCTGTTTGATAGCAACAAGTAATGCATTTATCATTCCATTTCAACATGAGCTGCTTGGCACACTAAATGGTAAATCTAGTACTGAGAAGTTGTGGCCTGTGGCTGCCATCCTCACCTCATGGTGCTTAGCTCATCCCCAAGCAATACTTTCAAGTGAAAGTTGTGCACCTCGAACATTGTGAGGAATGAAGAAGTTAGGTGGGGAATTCATACAATTTGAACTCTCCTTAGTATGAGTGGAGGAATGCTGAACCCACAGGCCTAGAAGAGAATCACTAAATGAATTAGGGATAGCTGTAGAACTCATCATTGGTCCAATTGCTTCCCTTGTCCTCTCTTCCTTTCAGTTTTCATCTCCTCACAGCTAGAAAGTAGGGCATTCATTTCTCATTGCACTTCTTTCTGCACTTGGGTCCACAACTTGACATCTTGGTGAGTAATTAGAGCAAGGTGGTATTTCAGTCAATAGATAGCTCCTCCCATATTAAACACCCAATAATTGCAGATCACCGTGCCCCTGATTGCACCTGATGTGCCATGCTTCCATGCAGATTCCTTATCACTTTGCATTGCACACTTCAGATTCTAGACATTGAAAAAAAGCCAGCAGCATGCCAGCAGGCTTTTGATTTTTTTGAATTTTGAAATGTGAAAGAAAAAAAGCATATAGAAACAAAGCAAATACCTGTCCAAATGCATCCAGCTGTATATAATCTTTCAAATTGCACTCCCAATTAGTCAACAATCAATTCATGCTGCAAAGGTCCAAATCTTTGCATATAAAAATGACATAAAAGACAAAAATTGAGGGTTTTAAGCAGGGTTTAGCTCTACTTTCTTAGTAGCTAGGTTTCCTGTATGGGCTTGTTGAGTTGAGCGAGTTTTGGCAGAGACTTGCCAAATAACTAACTCACAGGTTACCTGTGACTCTCTGCAGTAGACTTGGCTTGTGGATCACAGGTGGCTTACTTGTCTGCTGCAGAAACTTGTGAGAATTTGCTATTTTTTGAACTATGCTTTCTCTCTCTTCTTTTTTTAACCATGACAGTGCGGTAAGTCTTACTCTTAGGCTCTTTTGTTTTGTTTTGGAGTTTAGTGAGTTCTTGGGGTGGGTTAGTAGGGTATGCTATATATTCTATATTATGAAATGAAAATGTAGAGAAGCCCAAAAAATTATGCAGAAATAAAAAAATATAGGAAGCCTTTGTTTTTCTGCATTCTGCAAATTGAGAGATTTTCTTTTTGATAGAAAAAGTTGATTGGACCTATCCAACATTATCATCATTGGTGGAGTGGATTTTGAGTGCGGGAAATCATTTCTCTGACTCAGTTTCCAATCAATAAAATGTGTGCTGGCAAATTTCATATTTATTATCAAACTATCAAGTGGAGATCTGTTCACATACTTCCTGTTTAGCAAAGGCTTCACTTTCGATGAAGCTGAATATGTATTCTTCAACAGATGTTTCTTATTGTAAATGAAACCCATGTTAAGCAATTGATCTGCAAAGACATCCTTGGGCTTGGGATTTGCAAGATATCCTGGTCAATAAAAGCATGAAATTGCTGCACAGATCGTTTTAATTAGTTTGAATGGTTGCATGAATGTTCCCTGTGGCAATTAATTGTGGACAATTACATGGATGCCCCCTTTAGGGATCAAATTTTGTAGTTATATAGTCAAAGTTTCACACCTTTTATCAATTCAGAAATTGTGGATAAATGCATGCAATTTTTTCCAGCAATGAACAATAGTCAAGAATGACCTCATCTCCACATAGATTGTTAACTGTATCCTGCACTTCCCTAGATTGTTTTTGGATGTCTCATTAGGATTAGTTTCTGACTTAAACCAATCTTTAGGGCAGAATACCATTTGATTATGTATTACAATGTTAATTTCTCTTGCATTCAGCATTTCATCACCTTTAATGGAGTTTTGCATGGAATATTAGAAAATGCAGTGTGGAATAATTGTGCTACCAATTTCTTCTGTTTCCAAATAAAATGGGCAAGTGAACATAAAGTACTTATATTTTGTTTTGTATTTATCCCATCTCTATCAACATAAAATACTTATATTTCTTCTGTTACCAAATAAAATGAGCATGTGAACATAAGGTACTTATATTTTGTTTTGTATTTATCCCATCTTTATCAAACTCCACTTCTTGGCCTTTGTTTCTTTCTCCTATTTTGTAGATTATAGATATTCCAATTCTTGATAGTTTGAATAAATAATGCAATAAAGATTAAATATTTTTTTATTATGCTTCAACAGTAGGAGTGGGTTCCTTGAATGAGAGAAAAAGTTATCCCTGCGCTATGACTACATGTTTACAAATTACTTTTGCTGTTGTTCAAGGCCTTAGGTCTTCAGATTATTGGCATATTTTAATAATTTGATTGGATTATCCCAAGTTTGGATGGGTGATTTTAGAGGGTAATTCATAGGATGTTGTACTGATTTTCAAAACATCTACTGGTTTTCATTTTATGTATCAGTGTCTTTTCAATGCATCAAATACTGGTTTTCAGAATTAAAAAAAAAAGTCTACTGGGAAATCTCACAATTATAACTTTAGTTTTGAAATGGACTTAGAAAAGGTGGAACACATATCTGAGGGTAATTCATAGGATGTTGTACTGATTTTCAAAACATCTACTGGTTTTCATTTTATGTATCAGTGTCTTTTCAATGCATCAAATACTGGTTTTCAGAATTAAAAAAAAAGAGTCTACCGGGAAATCTCACAATTATAACTTTAGTTTTGAAATGGATCTAGAAAAGGTGGAACACACATCTGAGCAATATCATTGAAGAATGGGGTTGTTGGGAAAAATCAGATCTAGGAGCTCTAAGACTTTATAGTAGGTGATCTGTTATATCTGATTGTTTGTTTGCAATTTCTATGCATTTAATTCTTGCCTGGTGCTCTTTGTCTAACTACATTACCTTGACTCTTACTCTACCTTTGCAGACGAGGCATAGTGATTTTCACAACCTTGGAGTGTGGAAGTCTCTGGGAAAAATCTTACAAAATGAAGGTGTCCTTGGGTTTTACAAGTATGATGCCAATCTCCTTAAGAAGCTACATTTTGTGATATTTTCTTAAGGTTTATTGTCACTTCCAAATCACCTTTTTTCTTTATGGAGTGTATTCTAATCTTCATTTTCATCTATTTTTCCAGAGGAAATGGAGCTAGTGTTCTTAGAATCGTACCTTATGCGGCATTGCATTTTATGACATATGAGCAATACCGCTGCTGGATTATAAATAATTGTCCTGCTATGGGAACAGGTCCTGTTGTGGATCTTTTAGCTGGATCAGTTGCTGGAGGTACAGCAGTTCTATGTACCTATCCTCTGGATTTAGTTCGGACCAAGTTGGCTTACCAGGTAGACCATCCTCCATCCAGAATTAGTCTTTGAGAGGCATAATTTTTAAAACCTATTTTGAGTAGAATTGCTTCCATCTCAATTCCAAGCATGTTCATTCTAATTTGGGAGACTTGTTTTTCTAGAGGGTTAAATATTTGTCATCCTTACATCATGACGTAGCTGCTGATGAATGGGTTATCGAAAATTATAACTGTCATGATGAGGATGTGACTATGGTTTGATTTTAGGATATACCATAGTAATTACACCAAGAGATGTTCTACAATGGGAGTTGGGGGAAGGGTGAAGGTTGAACTGTGTCGTTCTGTGAGGTGGATAAACATTTGAGCTGGTATTTTATTATGAGCTGACATTTATTCATTTTGATAGATTACTTGTGGGTTCTATTGGGGCCCACTCCCTAAGAAAGAACAATAAAACAGGGCTAACAGCCACAGTACACTGTAAAACCAGATAAGCTTTTAAAATCCTTGTCAAATAATATCCTAGCTTTCAACAGCCTATTGAAGGATCATTTGAGAAGAGGCTTACTTCCTTAAATGGGATTTCATATTAGAGACCTTCGTCCAACCTCCCTTTTTATGGGATAGGTCTTCCAAATCCATGACCTCATCCTCCTCTTCATAGGAGAGCCTCATCAGTGGTATCCAAAGTCGTAGCCTTTGAATTGGACTTTTGCAGAGCAGAAAACTCCTTAGAATAGAGCTCACTTGAAATCCCTAAAATACCTGTTTCTGCTGAATCAACAATTGGAACTTTAACCTTTACCTGTAAAGCATGCTTAATGGGTGGAGGTTTAATAGAAGTGGTGTCCACCTAGCCATCATCATTCTTTGTCTTGTTGTTTGCCAAGCAATCTTCTAAAGAAGGGGACCTCCCCTCACAAGGAATCCTGAAAGGTTTTGATGCTTTAGCTAAAAGAGGCTTTTCTAGATGGCTATCAACAATTTGATGAAATAGTTTTGCATTCTGCCACCAGGGTGCCTTACTAGGGGTAATTTTTTCCCTTGGAAACAAATCTGATAAATAGCCAAGATCGAAACAATTTCTACATCTAAAAGCAAGCCTCTAATAGTCAAGTATTTGCTTCCAAATATTGTCTCCCACTTTCAGCCATAATCAATTTCTACCAAATATTGTCTCCCACTGGAAGACATAATTGATTTCTACCAGCATATGAGCAAAAGTAGGATGTGAGAGCTCCAAAGTTTCAAAAGAAATAGAGATGAACTTACCAAGGTTTATTGCCAATGCTTTTAAGAGAAGATTCTATCCAGAAATATACAGATAGATAGGCAAGCCGACCCAAACTGGCAAAACTAAGTAACTTTCTGTCAACAGATTATAATCTGGGCACCAAGGATTAACAAAGAGCAAAGTGCTGCCTCAGATCCATGGGCCCCTGGCAAGGATGAATTCTCTATCAGCCTCCTTTTCATAATCAATATTGAAAAATCCCTGAGCATGGGGCAGCATAACAATGGAATCCATAAGAAAAGGTTTCCAAGTATAGGCCACCCATTTGTGCAAATCTGGTATAATGGGTCAAAGATTATTAAACCTATAAATCAATCCCATCTTTGAATAATGATCTGCTTTCCAGCAATGAAATTTTCTTTGAAGTCTTTACCTTCTTCCTTTAAGATCCCTGCCATCCTGTATATGAAGTTTCACCATTAATTCTGGCAACAACATACTTGTGCACTCCTTCCTTTGCAGATTTGGATTCCAAAGGGTGCCCTTGTAATGCATCCAATTTTATTTTTTTCCTAATGCAAAAGTAAGGCAGCCATCCTTCAGTGCTTCTCTTGCACCATCAGCAGCCCATTCAGGTTTCTGGAAAGTGAGCAGTGCTCCCTTTCAACAGATGACCAGATCTTATCTCTCTATGACTACAATTATGAGCTGATATTTATTTAAACGTATTTTTAATGGAAATTGATTATAAGAAAAAGTGTCATTTTACTATATTTACAATTATGAGCTGAGCATAACCAAAACAAAATAACTAATTTCATATAACCTTCTGCTAACATTCAAAAAAATAAATACAAAAACAAAATTCCATTCACATGTCATACAAAAACAAATTTGAGAATAGTTGGTAATTAAAATTAATTATGGTAAGAAAAACAAAAGTAGAAAAGTTCATATTCACACTACTCTTTTAACCATCTCCAAAAGTTAAAAGTTCACACCTCTTGGCGTTTCACAGATGTTTGTATTTAAGATATGTGAACTATTCTCAGCGATAGGCTTAGAACAGCCATACATTATTTTAGGCACAGCATCAAAGTTTTTAATAACAGCTGTGTTTGCTTCACAAATTGCAGCATACTTACCTGCATACTCAATCACTTTTGTGGATGTTTTGCTTTTGACAAATTTTATATCGACTTTATGTTGTGAGTTGCCATATGCCTTTGATTGTTTGACAGCTCCCAAATAAATTCAATTATTGTTTAAGCACTTTTCCTCTCGTTCTTGGATAATTTTTTAGCAAAATCTTTTAATTTTTTAATTGAGTTCCTTCAAGTTTCTATCATGCATGGACAATTCTTTATTTTTATTTTTTCCCGCGAGATCTTTTCATCTTGTTTTTCCAATTTTATTCTTAACAATAACTTTTCATTCTAAATAGAAACTCTGCAATCATTTGCTTAAGAAAATACCTTCAACTGTGTCCCAAATTAAATCCCCTCAATATTAGATTGAGGCTATGCAACCCTTAACTTGCATCATCTCTAAGTCTAAGATAAAACTATATCATAGAGCTTTGAATTAGTAAGTTCTTTTTATATATGTTCTGCCATTTATTTAGTGTCTTCATTTACCCAAAAAAATAGGCATGGAGTTACTAAATAGTAAATTCAAAACCAGTCATTTTTCATTCTTTGTGGATTAGGTTTTGAAAGGCTTTCCATAGATTGCTTACAACACCCGGAAGATTTTCTCTAATGGGATCATTCCTAATTCCTCTTTCTTAACTTTGGAATAATTTTTTTTTGGTTACGGAAATCTGGGAACATCACCTGGGTAAGATTGGCTCCACCGATGAAGAGGTCCTAGTCTTTGACAGTTTATTACACATGCATGTACACTGAGTTTTGGGTTGCCACATTGGGACTTGGGATTTCGGACTTAAACCTAAGTTGCTGGTTCTGGTACGGGTTCAGATATGGGTACAGATGCGGGTGTGCCGGTACGGCAATTTTTTTTTTCCTTGGGTACAGGTACGGGAGTGTATATATATATATATTATAAACATAATGTCATAAGCATGTTCAAAATTATAAATTTAATTATAAGATCAGTGATATTCATCAAACATAAATGATAAACTATTAAACATGGGGCATTTATTTAGGAGAAATACTCTCTTAAATAGGGCATTTATGGTTTTCATTCCCTTATAAATCTCCTCAATCAGCTTAAGGACTATACGGACTGATTCTGACATTAACCTACAGGCTCCACTTCCACAATAGGGTATTGGAAAATTGAATAAGATGATATATTCCTGTATGTTATTCAAATGTGTGCATATTATCTGCAATTGAAGAGCTCTTGAAATCCAATAGTGTAACCCTTGTCTACTGACAATGTAACAGATTTCATTTATTCCTTAGATTTTTATAATGGTCTAAACTTTCACACAATCACTTTTCAAGTGGCTTACTAGACTCACATGATACTTCACAATAAGCATAGTCTTCTTATACATTGATGCTCTTAAAATGCACTTTGTAATGGTATACAGAGCATAATAATCTCAAGGTTCTTCAACAATAACATAATCTCCAGGCTACCCTTTTAACCGATAAAAAATCAGTTAGAGAAAAAGCTCGATGGTGTAAACCCCATTCGCTGTGGGTTCGGCTAGAGTTCCTCCCTGGGCCCCCGGGTTCTCAGAGGGACCCACAGAGAACTTGGGGGCCCAGGGAGGAACCTTGGCCGAACCTGCAGAGAACCAGAACCAAAATGTGTTTTGCTGGGTACGACATGGGTGGGGGGGAGGGCGGTGGCGAGGGGGGGGGTAAATAGAAGAAACCGGTAACTGAGACTTAAACCATTCTCCTTATGAATGCAGCACTTTGCCATTACAGTACAACCTCATGGACACTTTAGGATTATTATTTAAAATTTTGAATACCATTTGATAGCAGAATGCCTTCAATGATTTTTGAGAATCAACTAACCTTTTTTTTAATACTTTCACCATTGAATAGAAGTATCACACACAAATAGATATGTGTGTGCGTGCATGTATATATATGTGTATACACAGACACACACACACACACAATACACACACGTGTGTGTGTGTGTGTATTTAACTTTTAACAGTAGACTCTAGAAATTTCTCATTTTGGAGAGAATTGAAATTTTTACAAGATCGACTCTTCTTTATGTAGAATAAAACCCCAAGGAAAATAACTGTCAGAGAAACACTTTATAGAAATCGTTATCTCTAACACTCATCATAGTTATCTCTAACATATTTTTGAATTTTGTGCTTATATTTTATGTAGAAAATCTTATTTATTAAGGAAAGTTATTCTTCTCCTGTGCTGCTTGTCCCTTGTTCCTTACAGTTTTCTTTTTTTCTTTTTTTGAATTTTTAAATGCTATGATAGCACATGAGAATTCATTCTAATAATTTAACCTCCCACTTCACAGATTACTCATTTTTACAGCTTTGTTATCATTTTATATTAAATTTGTGCAGGTAACAAGTCCTTGCATAACAGGACTAGAAAACAACCTCAAATCCCATTGTGTTAAGCCAGCATATCAGGGTGTTGCTGATGTGTTTAGAAAAGTTTATAGTGAAGGTGGATTCCGTGGCCTCTACAGAGGAGTGGGTATGTTAACATATTTTTTAGACTTAATACTTGCTTTTGATATTTTCAAATCAATTATTGATTTCTCCTTTTTTAACTTTTCAATTGTAAATAAATTTTTTCATTCCATATGATTTTATTATTGTCCTTTGAATTTTTGTGTGTATAATTCTTGCTTTGATTGACAGGAAATTAAAAGCTTACATGATAGGAAGGAATATTTAAAACCTGTATTCCCTGGGAATGTGACCCTGGGGCCAAGCCATGTGTCTTGGATAATCATGTGACGTGGGGTGCCCATTTTTTAAATAAAATCTCTTCTTTTGCGATATAGAATCAAATTGATAACTGCATGATATAGAATCAAATTGTCCTCTGAAATCTCAGAAAAGTAAATTAGAAAGGAAAACAAACAAAAGAATTTCTGAAAAACATAGATGTTGGTTAAGTTACTTTTAATTGTATCTCTTGTTTTGCGATATTTTATTCCAGAAGAATTCTAGTTTTCCTATTTGCCTAAATTCAGAACTTTTCCTTAAATTCAGTAGACCTAATCACTCCTCTCCTTAAATTTATGATTTTCTATAGTTATTTACGTTCTTTAGCATTCAAAAAATTGAATTGTATGTGTGGGAAGTTGTTTGTGCAAAACCTCCTTACATTATTTTTCTTCTGAAAGTTGAGTGTTATAATTCGGGTTGGTATTTTCTAATTTATTATCAATAATCATTCTAATATAAATCATGGGTTTTCCAAATCTTAAGGACGTTTTGTTTCAGGCTCTCAAACTTCTTTATTTGAGTCTAGCTTTGTACAGATATTGGCTGTAAGCTTGTAACTATAATAAAAGAGTAGATCGATTCAAGTACTTGACCAAGTGCAAAACAAGGTCCACATGCATATAATTCAAACTGGCGTTTCTGTGAGTTTTGGGGATGGGGGACAGGGAATGGGCTTTCTGGATGGCAATTTTTTTTTGTATTTTGGGGATAGCGGGTGTACAGCTATTAAAAAGTATAAATTAATGTACACTAAAATTAATAAAGTATAAATTTATTGATTTAATAATCCATCTGATAGACTGATAATCATTGACATAATACGAAGCATGAATTAGTGACAGATACCAAAAAAGGAAATGTTGAATCATGCATATTGCATAGTGTACCTATGCTGAACAAGAAGCTGAGAAATTGGAGGTTTTACTTCCTCTCTCTCTTCTTCTTCCACTTCTTTCCATTTTGTGAATACAAAACAGCTATGGACATGGGCCCTTATTTAGAATTTTATTTATTTTTATAATTTGGATGCCTTGAGGATGTCACTGTTAAATTTGTGTGAACAGATTAAATGCACAGAGAATTAAATCAAAATCAGACAAAATAACACAGCATATACCCTGGGAAAACCCTCCTCTTGAGGGAGAAAAACCCAGCAACAAAAGATCTCTCTTATATATGAATGTAACAACAACAGATCACTTATACAGTGCGGTCTAATTCAAGACCAATGTTCATAAACTCTTGACAGATGCAGTAGCACATATGGATCTGTTATTAATCTACAATCTGATATTGAGATACATAGATGACCTTATTCTAGACAGAGTGAAGACTTACAGGAGATTTGCACCTGGTAGAGACAGTGTAAGTATTTACAGAAGTTCGCACCTTATCACCTTATGTATGCTCACACCTTGACATCAGTTCTGATCATGCGCTCTTGATGATGTGATGATACAAAGTTTGTTTGATAATGTCAAACTGATGATCAACTTGCACTGTGTGAGGTCGGCACTTGTAATATATTCACACTTGTGTATCTCCTGTATTCGCACTGAAGTATCAGTTGTATTCGCACTTTTACATCAACAACATATGTATTCGCTCTTGTATATTGACTGGATTCGCACTGGAACAACAGCTGTATTGGCACTTTTAGTCTCTGATCTGTGCGCACTTGAGTGAGTGATAAGACTGAACAAGTATATAATTAGCATGGACGAATCACACTGAATATATACAAGTGGAGAGACGCATCCCTTCATAACTCTTATGTCGGCCTTTTAAAAGATCGCTTCTATTCTTTATTGAAGTCAACCTTGATAAGTGTTCACCCCTCTTCACAAGAGGTCGGCTACCTTGTGATAAATCATTAATATCCTCTAATGATAGTCGGCTTTACTTAAATATGATCTAATAAAAAGACAACTTGATTTCTTTTATGTCGGCCATGAGATGAGCATAAAGACAATGAACATAAATTGAATAGCCAACGGCTATCTTCAATTTATGTCTTCCAAGAGAATTCTGAGCTGGAAGGAGCTACCGAAGCTGCTGATACACTAACAGTCATGACAACCCTGGACAACTGGGAGATTCCCTGGCATCCTTGTTTTCTGCAAAAAGGAAGGGGATGTCCCAGAAAGTTCTTTAAAAGGGGGACAGGGAGGGGTTGATGTCTCTTCTTTGTCCTGAAAACATCCCAGATGTCTGGGACATACAGCTAGGTCCTAGGGACGTGTTACCAGTAAACAGTCTCCAACACAATATGTGACATTCTTCCAACATCAACTTGTTTCAGATATTAATCATACTTCATATTATGATCATCTGATGATGGATAGATTTTGGGATCAATGAATTGTAACTGCGTATTCAATGCATTGAGTTTTGTATTTGATTTTTAACTGTCTAGCTTCCTTTAGTTTGTTAAATTAATTTTAGTTTATTTGTATTTTAAAAATCCAAATAGTAGGTTTTATGTCTTATTTTAATAGCCGTCTCTCTGTTGTCCTCAAAGTTCAGAAGCTTTTTGCCATTCCCTGAACTTCTCCCCTCTTCCGAAACCTGAAGAAACACTGTTTAAAACTGAGTTTGTCTAAGAATTATGCTCCCAAAACTTGGAGAAACGCTGTTTAAACTGAGTTTGTCTACAAACTGGCAGGATCTTCTAAATTTAGAAGAGAAGTTAATTTTTTGGCTTCAACTTCCATTTACAGTATCATTTAAAATCTATCATCATTGGTTTATGCACTTGGCAACAACACTGTTTAAAACTGAGTTTGTCTAAGAATTATGCTCCCAAAACTTGGAGAAACGATGTTTAAACTGAGTTTGTCTACAAACTGGCAGGATCTTCTAAATTTAGAAGAGAAGTTAATTTTTTGGCTTCAACTTCCATTTACAGTATCATTTAAAATCTATCATCATTGGTTTATGCACTTGGCAACAACGATTCAGCTCTCACATTGTAAAACAGTAAACATATAAACTACTCAGTGAAAACAGAAGTTGCTTGAAGTTGATAGAGTCTCATTTGTTGTAAGTTGTAACCATTAGCTTGTCTTTTCTTGAAGATAATAAAGACAGCGAGGAATATTTTCTATACATTTTATCATTTTCTTTTCAAGTCGTGTAAATTTCCTCAAGTAGGTTACAAATGTAGAAATATGAGACAGCCAAAAGCATTTATACCATTTCAGTTAGCAGATTTAGAGTGCTAACCAAAAAAACTCTTTATCTTTTCAGGTCCAACACTGTTTGGAATCCTTCCTTACGCAGGACTAAAATTTTATGTATATGAAGAGCTTAAGAGGCATGTGCCTGTGGAACATCAAACGTCTGTTGCAATGAAGCTTGCTTGTGGTGCCTTAGCAGGTTTGTTGGGACAAACATTTACCTATCCTGTGGATGTTGTCAGACGTCAAATGCAGGTAAGTTTTGATGATTTTATCCGATCTCTGCATTTAAAGCATTTGGATGGTTTGTCTTCAAATTTCTTGATTAATTCTAGCGGGCATTTAGAATCTATAATCATATTTATTTTCTTGAGCCAAAAAAATTAGATCCATTGTGAATCACTTCGTTGCCACAATTGTTTTGTGAGGTTGTGCTCAGGTACAGAGAATACCAGTTAGTCAAAGCCATACAACTTCACTTCAGTTAGCAGAACCCCAAATTAATGGAATGATTAAAGGACTCGCTACCATTATTCGAACACAAGGATGGAAACAGATGTTTGCAGGTTTGAGCATCAACTACTTGAAGGTAATCTGGTTTTTGGTCTTGATTATTAGCAATTTCTGAAATTGCTGCAATGTGTATTTTATATATTTGTAAATTGTATATTAGATTACTGTTTCAGCTTTCAAGTTTGGTGCAAGGAGCCTTATTTTATGTGTTTATTTAGAAAGCAAATTATCTTGTTGATTTATATCTTGAGTAATATGGTGCACTGCTGTGTTTTTGCAGATTGTCCCTTCAGTGGCTATTGGCTTTTCTGCATATGATGGAATGAAATCTTGGTTGGGTTGTCCACCTCGGCAAAAGACACAAGTTAAGACATCATTTTGAAAAAGGCGGGTCCTGTTGGTACCTTTTTGTTGTGATAACAAACTGTGTTAGGGAGTGAAGGGGCTTAGTTAAAGGTCAAAAATATCTGGGAACATGTTTCTGGACATGTTCATATTGCAGGGTAGATCATTTACGAAATGAGTGAATGAATATCATTGATGCTTGATAATATAGTAAGTTGTTACCCTTTGAAGTTTGATAAGATAATTATTGCTCACCTTTTCTACAGTGACATTTATTTTGTGTTTCTTATTTGTTTTTTCATTTATTTTTGTCCAAATACACGAAAAACGTAAATTTTTGTAAATAGTTTTGTGTTTCTTGTTTGTATCCAAAGGATCATAACATAAGCTCAATTTGATCACTCATATGTCATTTCACAACTTCATGAAACTAAATATTTGCAATAATATTTTATGAAATTTAAAATACTTGCATATTTTCAAGTAGATTTAGCATAAATCACTTTGTAATTTTATGGACACGAAAGATTTACAATAATACTCCATGCATTCGTCAATTTTGAAATATTTTCTGAAAATATGAAACATCTATTGTAAAACAAAGCATGAAAATCCTAAAATTTAAAGATTCTCCTAGGTATTATCCACACATGCCCCAAGAGACAAATTAAATCAAAGCAAACCATTCTATACTTCACCAAATTGTTTCATAGCTAGGCATAAAATGATGCAAGGATTTAAAGAAATAGGGATCATTTCTGGATAGTGTCAGTATGCACCCAAATCTGGTGCAACACAGGATTTTCTGATAGGAACAAACAATTAGCTACATATGATTTTGTATGAAATAACTTTAAAGTGGCCTTGACATTATTCAATTTCAGTTGGAACATACAAGTTTTTAATTTGGAATGGAACAAAAAACAGGAAAAAAAAAAAAACTTGCAAAAGTTTTAGTTCTCTGGAATCCACAAATTTTGAACTTAACTAAAAAGAAACAACTCCTAGCCTTTTATAAGAACAAGGCACTCAGAGTTCAATCAAAACACATGAAAAATAATTCAGGGAACGAATTGTAGCACAACACGTGGCACATGATAGTTGGCAAGAGACTTTTGAAACAAGTCAATAGAAACTTTGACTTTCTTCAACACTAAGACTTCATACTCAAGTCTCAAGATACAGACTTTCTTGCACAAAATGTAACATTACTAATCAAAACCTCTAGGACTAGCCAACTTGCATCGAGTCCAGGAACATACCTGCAAAATTCATTTCAAGTGACTTACCATCACATCTACACAAAACCTCGGGTTTCCACTACTCGACCACAAGCACTTCTTATTGGATGCCCCGTCTCCAGACTCGTCTGTTCCTTTCCTTTGTAGATATTCCCAAAAAGCGATTTGACACTCGATTTATGTGTTCTCTAGTAACACTTTGTGCCATTTTCCACCTGTATTTGCACTTTGCATATTCTTCCATTATTTGCTTTATAGTTTTATTTTGCTACAACATTTCTATCTCATATCTATTCATGTGATTCTTGAATTTGATCACCTCATCAATAACTTTCTGGTTTAAAGAATGAACAAGATCTTCATTAACCTTCTCTATCCAACCTCTAAACGCTTTTATTTCTACATCATCCTGCCCTAGCTTATTGGGATGACACATTTGTTGTGCCAACATCTCAATGAGGTTCAAATCTTTATCCATGAGTTTCTCAATCCTTTCAATGACTCTCTAACCCACTCGGACATTGCAACAAAGTGTCACCTTCCCAACTCAACTGTAACTTCCATTTCTCCAACAACAAAACTTATTGTTCTATAACCACCTTTTCTTTTACCAACTCTTGGACCTCTGCTTTGAGAATTGCTTTTAACTGTTGCATCTCTATATCATTTTGCTCCATACGGTCTTTACATTCATCTATGAGCCTTCTAGACTTATCAAACTAGCGGTATGCCTCTTTGCATTTACTGATTGCCTCTCTTATCGATTCTTCACTCTATTGCACCAAGTGTTTTATGTAGTTTTCAATCACATTTATCTCATGTTTTAGCCCTTCAATGGCACCCCCTTGCTCTTTCGACATCAACACTGGATTTGGTGGCAACTCATTAGGGATTGACTGGGTTGAGCTATAGTTTGAATCAAATTCTCTAAATAGGAAATTTCTTTCTTTCAATTCTCTTTTCTTCTGTTGATCTTTCCTCATACGAGCAGCTGTAGCTTCTAAATTCATTCTCATTTCTTCCAAGTCCTACTCTTGTGAGGAATGCCTTAGGTTGTTTGTGGTAACCTAATAATCCCTAGCCGTCACCTCATGCTTATCCTGTTCTTTGATAGGAGTGGCTATTGGGAGTCTTCCCTCCATTTGAGTTCCATTTGACAGCATGCTTGACTTTTGTTTTACCCTTAGGATTAGGGGTTTCTAACTCATGCACTAAACTCCTGAAATCAAGTGGCACTAACTCCATTTCCACTGGTGGAGCCAATTGCCTAACTAACTAGTCAAGTGCTTCTTCATCTTGCCTCACTTCTTCATGGCCTTGTTCCTGATGACCAAGATGCTCAGAAACATTCTCTAACTCTTCATCATTCCCTGTCATAACCCTTGAATCTCTTACATTCTCCTCTCCTGGTGGTACGAACTCTAGATTGCCTTGACCCAAATCATTGTGTTCTGGCTCTCCTTTCTCTCTTTCTTCAAGGTTTATGTTCTCCAGTTCTATTTTATCTTTCTCAACCCCCTCCTCCAAAGCAATATGTCCCAGTTGCCCCAAGGCATCAAGATTTTCATTATCCCCCTGCTCTTTATCCAAGGTTTGAGAAGACTTTTCATTTGGATTTATCTTCCATTCTTGGGGTTGTTGATCAACGACTTTAGTCTCCCTAGACAAAGGCCGTTCTTTTCTTGCATGCTCATCATGCTCCTCTTCCTCATCTACTATAGAAATGGGGCTTTGCATTATAGTGCCCCTTGTTTCTCTCTATGGATATGTTACTCTACTTGCATTAATTTCCTTGGGATTTCCCACCTCTTGCATGAGTTGTCCCACTACAAACTCTATTTCTTCTTTATCCTCTGGACATTCTTCAGTATTTGACACTTCTTCTATCATTGATTGCATCGTTGAATTTTGTCCATACGACTTCTTAAATTGTTGCAGTATAGCAGACCATTTCTCCATCTGTTCCACAACCCATTCTATAGTTACTTTCTAATCCTCCTTTGCAATCAAGGGTGTTCCCCCTAGAGTCTGCCTCATTGTTATTGTGCTAATAGAAGGTGGAGAAGTAAACATAGCAGCCACATGTTGTGATGCTAACCTTGTCCTAGCATACACCTATGCTCTCATACCTACTTCTTCCGAGGTCAAGAGCTGTGCTCTTAGCAATGTTGTAGAAGATGATTCCATCATCAGAGTCTTTAACATATTAATGGGAACAACCAAGGTTTCTCTGTTTGGATCATTTGGCTGTGAAGCCACTGAAATTCCTTGGCTTAGCACATTAGGGATTTCATCTCCACCCTGTTCAATTGCTCTTGCTTCAATAACTTTTTTTTCTTTTCCACACCTTCATCATACCCTAATTCACTCAACATCTTTTGTTTCCTCTTTCTTCCCTTCGGGTATGTAGGTGTCATCCTAGCCTCTTTTATTAATTGGAGGTACTCATTTATCCATGACTGAGTGTATTCCAACACCTGCTTGGAAACCTCTTCAAGGGTTACCATCTCCTATCGTTCCCAATCTAGGTCTGTGATAGGTTCATCATATACTTTATCCAATTCATAGGCGGGGTTATTTACCTCCCCATTATCAACATCCATCTGTTTAAGAACATCACGTGTTCTGTAGGCTTTCATTTGAGCTAGCGACAACCTTTGGTAGGATCGCTTCCTAACATCATGGCTGCCTTCACAACCATACTAAAAGTCCTCCAAATGGTGCTCATGAGTATACTTCTTGTTCACTTGCTTAGCCAACTGGTCCAATGGATCATAGTTATCTCTCCTACACATGAAGAAATCCAATCCATATGCTTTCAGTTCACCCTCATAGTTTGGCACTTTTGACAGAACTGCATTTATAATTCCCAATAGTAATAGGGAATTTCATTTCCCCCTTATGTAGTTGCAGAAAGGTGCCATAAGACAGTATTACTTGCCTTGCAAACTCAAGCAACAATATTTTATCTATGGGATACTTGGGTAACCTAAAGGGGTAACCGGTGAATCCTTCAATTAAGTGAACGTAGGGAATTGAATAAACCAACCTCTCGTAGTTTGTATGACATCCTATGCTTTGAGGGATAATCTCTTGGCTTTATCTCCCTCCATTAGTTTGACCAGTTTCATAGAAAATACATCATTCACCCTACAATAGTACTCCTTATACCCTGCAATAGTAATTTGTGGAAAATTTTGGTAAATTAATTTGTTTCCTAGATCTCTTCCCAAAGTTCCCACTTTGTTCAATCCCTAGATATTAGCTCTTAGGGCACAACAATAAACAACATATAAGGACATGGTGAACCATTGGGAATCAGGGAAGGTTTGTAAATGCTCATGCAGTCTATCATTAATAAACCATGCCCAATGAATTCAGATAGGGTCTTCCCTCATTTTCTTGATGACTTCAAACATCCACAGTTCAAACTTGCTGGCATCTTTACAACCAACCATCCTACTCAGTAGGGTTATCATGTCTTGGACTTCCTGGATGAATAATGACCTTACAATGTGCTTCAACATCCTCGCCATTTTCTCCTGAAACCATGTTGACATCATGTTTTTTTGTTTTGTTTTGTTTTGTGCTTATATAAGCTTTTGCCACCTCCTCCATGTTCAATACATTCATTCTAGTGAACATGGGGAGCCCAAGTGTATATAAGATACCATCTACCAAAAGGTTCACATAAAATCTTCCTTCCTTTATGACCACTCGCCTATATCCGTCGTACCACTTCATACATTCTAGGACCACTTCAGGGGCTTCCATGGCTAATGGGAACCTTGCCGCCAAATGCATTCCACTGGTAACCATATTTTTTGTACATTGGTAGGCATGTGATTGTTGAGTTATACACACAAACTCGAGCTCATTAAATCCTCCCAAATGGGTATCCGTTATCATTTCGTACTTGGGCACTACTCGAGAAACATGGAATTCAAACTCCTCTTTTGGCTATTTCTTTTGTGAAGTACTCATGCTTCCTTCAACTTCTTGCATGGTTAGCGTGTATATACTTTGCATATGAATTAGGGTTTATTCTAACCATGCATTCCTAATAATTTAATCAAAATTCACTACCCACAACCATTTACTTGCTAAAATTAGGTCGATTCCTTTCAAATTAAACCATATTTTCTTTCGGAAATTACCAAGAGGAAATATTAATTCACTAAACTTAAGTATCCAAGAAAGAATTTATGAAGCTCAAGAGAAATACTTGGTTTCATTGATAATAGGGTTGAAGAAACACATAACTAAACTCTGGTAATCACGTTCCTTCTGATATCTCAACACTTAATTTTTTCCTCACGTGCCTTGATTGTCGTTTCAATTCATTGATGAACTTATGAATATGTTACCTTTTGTGTGGTGATATGTTACAAAAGCAATAGCATGCTCGAGGTGGTGCCAAGAACATGCATTTTGCGACCTTCCTTAAATTCCTTAACAACCGTGCATTAATTATCCCAAAGAAAAGTACAATCATGGTAGGTTAGGGTTCACATCATGAAGCCTCTGATTTTTGCGCCATGGCCCACCTTCAAAAAGAAGGCAGCGAATGAAGTTGTCATGGCACCCTTGTGTGTCATGTTTGTCCATGTTGGACAAGAATGATTGAGTAAGCACCTGGCTCACAAGTTGAGAAACTAACTTGCACTTGAGGAGAAAATGCCTGACATCCAACTCTAGAAAAAATCTGAGTTGGGTTTTCACTTACTGAGTGAAATAGGACTAGGTGCAAAGAGGACTCGGGCATGGCAAAAATGAGATCGATACAACTTATGCTAACTTAGTTTAATAACCTTTCGGTCTTTGATGTTGAAGAAAAAGAGAACCCGACAAACGAGTTTAGTTGATTAGGGAAAACCTTCCCAAATGAAAGCAGGTGGGTGAAAACCCATCAGGTGAAAAGACCTACCGGGCAAAACCTTACCATTATATGATTTGCAATACACTTAGACCACCAACACTCGACACTCAACACACGAGAATCCAGATAAAAGATAAAACTTTAAGAGACTTAGGTTTATTGAAATTCAAGTTAGAGAGACCATTATTATGACCAGGAGCTGAGCATTTTAGACCAAGCCCTTCCTTTACCATTCCCTTTGAAAGACACAACCGACACAATCAAGAGGCCAAGAAAAGTAAAAAAAAGTGGGGGTCCACATTTTGCCAAGGGAAAATGGGGCGTGTTGTGAAACCACACAACATGATTGACTAGAATTATGAGTTTCTGGTAAGTGTGTTTATTATTTTAAATGTCATTTTAAATAGTATAAATTAGTTAGTAAACATCGACATAATATTTAATTAATTTATTTGTATTTACAAGTTTAGTTACAATTAAGCATTGAGCATAGGAGGATTGATGACTTAAAACTTGGATCTTCATCTTTGATCCAAGCAAAGAGAAGTATAATGGGTTCCTTAAAAATTTTCTTATGCCTTTATGACATTATATGCCTCTATGGTATTGTAAGCCTATATATGTGATTGTACACTCATATGATATTGTTCAAGTATTCATTTGATGTCTTTATGTATGTCTTTATGGATTTCTCAAGATTAGACCATATAAATGTGTCTTATATCCTTTGATATTTATATATAAGTTTTGTATTACTTGTGAATATTTAAATGTGATTTGTAGTGTTGAGAAACCTAAATGTTGCTTTAGTTTTAAAAAATCAAAATAAATGCTTCACCATTCAATTTGAGTCTATATAGATTTATCCTTTTGAAGTAGGTGGCAATATACATATACAAGTGTGAAATTCCAAATATAATCCACTTTATCCCCCTAACTAGTAGTAATTTGGAAGCATATGAGCACCTAAAAAGGAGTTTTACAAACCTCTATCATATGCTTCCATTATCTAGAAATGTTAGACATTAGCAACCTCCAAGTGTTATCCCAAAACTATGAGTTGAAACCATAAGCCATAGAAAAAATCCAACTCTCAGTCATGGTCAAGCAACCCAGAATAGAAACTCCTCTTACACCTCTCACATATCTTACACCTCATGGTTATTGTCATGATTGTAAAATTCATCAAATTCCCAAATCTAGGCGCTCATGAGGATTTTTAATGTTTTTTCATCACATCCAAATTGAAAAGATTCCCTAGAACTCTCAATTTTGACATTTTTAATGTAACCTCCCTATTCAATGAATTCTTCAAAAATATCCCAAGTATATTGGAGAATAATAAAAATAAAACAATGTCCCCCACCCTTTCATGGGTATCTCATTTTTCCCACTCCATGATGTTTCGAGATTAGACATTATTTATTATCTACATAATTAAATATAATTACAAGACTTTGGATTTGTACGGTGAATGACACACTTAATCCTAACATTATCACACTTGATATTTACTTTTAAGACACAATATGAAACTAAAGAATGAATAAAGTGCTAGAAGGAGCAAGGCCCATTGGGTTTTTGCACCATTAAAACATGTATTTGTATTCACTAGCTTAATAACATAATCCACAATATTAATTGATGTATCAACCTTATGTATCATGACTCTACCACCCTAAAATCTCAGGAATAAAGTCATTGAACATCAATATGCTTTTATGAGCATGGTACATTAGGTTATTTTCCAAATAAATAACACTTTCAATCTCATATCAAATCCTCACCAATATGCACTCAAATCTAATACCTAAATATAATCTATGTAGCCACATTGCCTCCTTAGAGGCATGCGCTACAACCATGTATGTTGCTTCTATAGTGGAAAACATAACTATGGATTGTTGCTTAGTCATCCAACTAACAAATCTAAACAAAGTGAACACATAACCACTCATGGAGCTCTTGTTATCCTAATAACCAACCTAATTTGACTCAACAAAGCCATGTATATCAAACAAAATTCCCAAATCATAGTCCCATGATAGAATATAATAATAAAAATCCCTTGCAAATATTAAAATATATTTTACATATAATTCTAATTCTATCTACTAGGGTAAAATCTAAACCTACTAAGGACTCCTACTACTTGGACAATATCTCTTCTTGTATAGACTATCATATACAACATGATACCTACAAAACTAGTTTATGGAACATTACACATATCTTCAAAATCATCATATAACTTAGGAAAATGATCTAGTGAAAACTTAGTTTGACAAGTAATGATAGCTTATAGTCTTGCACAATAATTTAAACTACTTACTATGACAACCAAATATCTCTACCAAATTAATCTCTATTGATATCCATAGTTAAGATGTGTTTTGTTGCCCCCAAATCCTTCATATCAAAGAAATTAGATAACTAAGTTTTGAGCTCCCTAATCATACCCTCGCTATTTCCAATAAACATGTCATCAACATACAAGATTATGATTAATAATTTATAATTAATTAATTTAAGATAAACACAATTGATCACATTCACTCCTAACAAACCCAAATTCCAATGTAAAAGAATTGAATTTTTGATACCACATATGAAGGAACTATTTTAGACCATAGAATGACTTTAGGCTAAAAATAAGTTTTTCTCCCCATTTACCACACAACCATCAAGAGGTCATATATTGATTGTACATGAGTTGTAAATGGCCCACTCTTATTTATATGATAGTTTTAGTAGATCTTAAGACTATTGTAAGTATATTTATAAGGTTATTCATGATGGGAGTGTATTTGCAAGTGTTGCTAGAGCTTCCATATTAGAGGTGTAGCTCATTGAAGCCATTATGGGAAGTTTTGTAAACAGTTATACTCAACTAATAGAATGATGAGTGTTTTTCTATCTAGAGCTAGATTTTTCATATATTATTAGGTTTTTTCTAAGGAAAATTGTGTGCTCATGTGTTGTTCATGTTTCTTATCAATTATTTTATTTTGTTGAAATGATCTAAGTCTTTTTATTGATATACATGTTTTTTTTGTTGATTTAAAAATTATTTGAGTTGGTGTGTAGTGTGAATTGAAGGCTTATTGAGGTCATTTCTCCATATATTTGTTTCTAAAGGAAATATGAGGAATGCATGATCTCAACTTTCTTTGAGGCTTTGGACGGGGATATCTTCAATAAGGAAATTAGCCTCCCTCTTTATTCTATGTTATTGGTTGTAAGGTTTAGTTGCTTTAAGTTGCATAACCCATATGACTTATATATTGTCCCAATTTAACCAAATGATACAATATGCTCCACACATATTAATATTGTACCAATAATTGATATTGTAATGGAGAATTGGGATATTGAAATTCCTTTACTAGTAATTTGAGACAATGCTATAACATATTACAATAATTTAGGATAAAATTGACAATCAACCCCAATTTCCAAGTAATTTTCTTATGACACATGTAACTCTTCCACATTGCCTTTCACAAGTTAGCATGGTTCATGATTAGATAAATAAAACATTGCAATATAATCCTCTCAATTTTAGGTCATTAACCTAACCTAACATATTTTTATTGGAGGATTAGAAACATCGTATGATGCCATTTTTGTAATTGTTGCATTGAATCAACAATTATTGCTTCCTACATTTTAGAGTCAAGGTTCGAAGGGTATCCATTCCATCAGGATAGAGTACCTAGTCATTGTACACCCAACACTTTGCACCTCTCGAACTCGTGTGTGGTGATTTTAAATGAATCAACTTTTTATTACAATTTACTTGACAAGTTCATTACTTAAACCTAAAGTTTTAGATCCACACCATCAAATATGATGCCACACAATCATGCTTTTGTTGAGGCATCATTAAATACAGAGAGAAAGTGTTATCCAATAGTTGTGCATTAGGTCATTTATTTTGGTGGTTCCATATTACATCGTATGATTTGCTTTTTGAAAGTATCTTGTTATAATATGTTAATTTCATTCAAGTATTAGTAATAACGATCAACAATACTAAATTTGAAATCACAAGTAATAGTGTTATACTATTAAAATATATGACTATCTTTAAATGTCTCAATACACTCACAACTAGGAGAGATGACCCAATACCTAAGCATGTTCCAATAGTTGCTATAGCATTTGTTGATTTAATGTCCAATATTTTAACAATATTTGACCAATAGTTGTGACTTTAAAGTCGTTAGTGTTGATGACTACCCATAATTGAATGAAATGTATTCCTTAGATCTAAAAAATAACAAATCATGTGATGCCTCATCAATGCACCAATAAAAAATGATTTAGTGCACAACTATTAGTCTCACTTTTTTTGGAGCTTTTTTGGACACCTTGACAAAAAGCACGCTGATGTGGCATCATATTTGATGGTGTGACTTTGAAATCTTAGTTATAAGCAGGGGACTCAACAAATAAGCTGTTGTAAAAAAATGGAAGATTTGAAATTTCCATGTAAGATTTTGAGAAGTGCGAAATTAGGATGCTCAACTAATAGATCCTCTACCTATTGAACCTAATTCATAGACTTTTTCTGAACCATTCAAATTTAGGTTAAATTTTTTGAATACGTTCACACGACCATGAAATTTAAGCCCTGCTTGCGGCGTAGAGTTAGCCGACGCTTTGCTGAAAAAAGCAAAGTACTTGAGAATGGCTGGCGTAGACTCTGTAGACAGAGCGTTAAAGAGTGTGCAGGTTGCAGGGTGCAGACAGTACAGATTATTATCCTTACAATTTTCCAAATAAACCCACCTATCTTCTCCCAATAACCATCTGGGATCCGGTGCATAGCTTTCCTTTTATTATTTGGTCCTTAACACCTGTCCTCCTCGCTTTGGAATGCGCAAGATTCCTTTTTTACTGCAACGGATGGAACCAGTACGGTCAATTTTGATGGCCGTATGATCCTCTATATATGTGTAAAATTCATTCAATCAGCATATTTTGAGGACTGTGTAGTCAAAAATTGGGCAGAATTTCCGGAAATTCTGAAGGATCGTAATAAATGTATATTTTGATATTGAAGTTCCCTCTTTTAACCATCAGCCATTTCAGCAGAGAACTGCCTTCAATGAGTCAATACACTATGAGATTTGAGTATGAAATAAGTCTGATGCGAGTAAAACTATTATTGAGTGTAAATTATTGTGGAGTTGTCTGAAAATAAGTTTTAGCTGTCATTTAATGGTAAACTGGATGGCGTTCAATGGTAAAAACCTCCAAAATATGAGGTAAAGGCCTCCAAAATCTCACTTA
>VDFB02389093.1:180702-243877 GCA_007258455.2 Sequoia sempervirens
ACCACATGCAACTATAATTTGCATGCACATACATATAATTTTCTATCGACATAATCCTTGAACCTCCTTTAAATCCAAGTGCTAATTTATTTTTTAATGACATTACAACTATAGAAATGGAGATTTGAAACAACATAATATCTTTTAAAACATTTAGGGGCTCACCTTATGTTGGCACATCCTAATATCTTTTAAAAGATTTAGGGGAAAGGTTCTAGTGGCCACTCATCTTATGTTCGCACATTCCTAATCTCTTACGATACATCAAGATTTAGACAATTTTTATTGAGTTTTTTCATATGTGAGTAAAGAGCTTAAAGTTATTGTTTCAATTCGAGAGACAATTACGAGATGAACGTTATGTTCACAAAGATAAAAAAAATGTTCATTTAAAGGTGACACCCCATACCTATTCATAGACACCCAATAACCATGCACTACAACCACCAAAAAATTTGCACAACTCATCGAGTACATATTCCTGATAAATGCTTTGACCAATACCCCCTAATTGTGTGCTATGGATACCAATAAAATCGCACAACTCCTCCAATTAAACATTCAAATTTAACCATACATATAATTTTTTTAATGAACTGTTAATTTTCATGTATTAATAAACGAATAATGATATGATCCCTCCTCTAGTTGGAATGAGTTTTCCACAGTCCATGAGGTTGATGCAAGCTTTTGGATTCAACTGTGTATGTTTTTGTGTCGAAGTTTCGGATCACACTCAGCGATCCACTCAGCTATTGTTCCTCTTCCTGATGATGGATCGGTGAGTGTGATCCGAAACGTCAACATAAAAACATACACAATTGAATCCAAAAGCTTGCATCAATCCTTTTCTTTAATCAACAAATTTCAATCTCTATTTTTGATTGTTCACCATTTCTTTATATATATCATAATTCTTCCTTATTAATTTTGACCGAGTAATTTACCATCTTCAGTGTGTTCCTCCTTAAAATTATAGTTAAAGAGGTTCAAATTTTTTCGACAGAGATTTTGTACGGGGCGGTTTACATGCACGCGAAACTCCCTGCAATGAATCTGTACCTTCCACTCTGGAAGTTTGAGCTCCTATTGCGAACGATTTAAGCATTTTGTAGGTCAAATGTGGAACGGAACAGAACAGAATAGCCGTCCATTGAAAAAAAAAATGGTGGTTGAGTGGATCCGTCAATTTGGAAATTGGGAATCGGGATGTAGCAGGTACCCCGCACTTGGCTTAAAATGCAAGGTTTACATCTTTTCACAGCCATGGCGCATGGGCCAGTAGTATTCTTTTGGGTAGAAGTGGAATACGGAAGTGCTTATTTCTCTTCATTTTTTTGGAATATTGTTAATGTTGAAATCGAAGTTAATGATAAGCTTTGTTCCAGTAATGGAATTTCATTACTTATCCATAAATAAGGCATATTAGGTAATCTTTAAGAGGATGGCTTTCTCTTTTTGTTCTTAATTTTGAGATTGATAACTCTGTTGATGTATTTGTAATATTTATGTCTAAGAGTTAAAAAGTATGAATTTCATATTTTGCGACTTTAATTTAGGATTTATTTTAGTATTCAATGTGGGTCAATTTAGTGTGAAAAGTTTGTAAAAAATTGAAACATCCACTATTCAATTATTTTAGTTGTTATCTATTTGTACAAGCTATCATTTTATCCTTGCACACAGTTTAGATGAAATCGTAACTACTATCCTATCTCTAGACAAGATTGCTAGTGTGATTTTGTCCCAATTTCAAAAACCAAATTCTCATATTCTAAAGCCAAACATTTTTTAAATTTGATCATTTCACTATCAACTTGCACGCCAAAATCATCTAGATTGGATTTTAGATATTATATTCAAGGGCATGCCCTAAGACCTAATGGAAAATGAAATTCAATGTGGAATGGACATAGATTCAATTGCACATGATCTAATTGAAAGAGAAAGAAAGTGCATATCATGGTAGAATCCTAGGCATACATGAACATCCAAGTATAGTGTGTAATACCAGTCTTTTTCTTCTGAACAACAATATAGGGGCTTGAATATCATATAAAGGGGTAGCTCTAGTATACTTTTGCGCCTTAACAAACGCGAGTAATTTTCTCCTCTCCTCAGCCCATTGTTGGGTACACCTCCTTTGGTCTTATTAGGACTCCCATAATTTAATCTTGTCCCCTGGTGCTGGAAGTTGCATAATATAATTTTGAAAAGATCTGCTGCATGCCCACTTGCTAGTACCTGTGAATGGTAAAAACCCATTAATGACATCCTCTGTAAATCTTGGCTCTCGATGTTCCGATTCCCAAATTTCAGCATACATGCCTTTTGCCATGGAGATAGGAGTCAAGCACGTCCAATACACTTTGCTTATCATCTCATATCACAAACTATTAAATATATCTTTTGGTAATATACTGTGTTCTTTGTGGTTCCCCAAATTTGTTTCGGCCCTCTTTACCCCTGCTCAAACCCAGCGACCACTGACAAATTGAAAACCAATCAGTGAATGCACACTTGCAGCATCACATTTCCACACAAGTGCTTACTTTCCATGTTCAGTTTTAGAGCATTACATTTCCAAACGAGTGTTTGCTATCCGTGTTCTGTTTTAGGGAGCCCATTAGAGCATCCGAATCTGCCAGTTTTCCTAGAACATTGTGAGACAGGTGCTGTACGGTTCAATAAATCTGTTAATGGGACAATGCACACATTGCTGACGATCTGTGCACTGATAAATGGGTTATTCTTAATCTGCTTTCGGATTTCATTGCAATTTGTCGACTTTTAGAAAAATGTATTAAATGTTTACATTTCAGTAACTTTTGAAACAATTTGTGTTCTATAGGTGATGCTGGTCATCACTAACTCAAGCATGTCTGAGACTTTTTTGGCTCCAACTTTTTCAGTTAGCTAATAATGATTTAACCAGGGTTATAAATCTTGTCATGGCAAGGCTTAACTTTCTCTGAACCTTAATTTTGTTTTGATTTAAATGACTCTGGACCACAATAGGGGAGGTTGGTAAATATATTAAAATTGCCATATTAATCGTTTTACAAATTGGCACTGAATCTTCTCTCATAAAGATCCATATATTCTTTGAATTCACCTTTCAGGAGTTGTGCCTACATCTGAACGGGATCATAGAGCTTGATGTTCTGCCTCCAAAATGTATATTTCCATCCATTATGATTTTTGCTAACTATTGTGATGCCATGTTGCAATATTTAAAATGCTTATCTTTTTGAATGAACGCAGTACGGGGACGTGCTTAGTTAACTTTAAATATAAATGCAGAAGTGGCAACCCATTTCTTTAATTAAAGCTTAAAGCAAAATGAGAACACTAAAGTTTTTATGGAATGGCACAAAAAAAGTTATTCTTGTAAGACGTTGATAATAATTCTTAATTGTATTCTGGAGCAAGCTAAACTTTTCAAGGTATTAAATATGCTTATTAATGATTATCCTTTTAGTAAAGTGTAGAAATGTGAAAATGGACTCGTTTTCCTTTGGAATGCTATTTCAGAATCAGTGAAATTGCCGACAGGCAAAAGCTATTTTGGTTAGTTGGAAAATGTTAACATACATGCAAATATAGAAGTATTATATTTGGCATCATGTAAATCTTTCCGGTTAACATGTTTTTCTAATTCAAGGGATGGAACTTCTGTAAGCCAAGAAGCTCTATTTAAAATTTTACTCGCTTTGTAATACTTTTTCAATCGCTTATCTCTTGTTAATCCCCTCATGGCCTCTAACTGTCATATGGCCTAGCCTGTAACATCTTAATTCCTATTACCTTTTGAGGATTTATGAACGGCAATTACATATTTTATTTTGAGAGCCTGCAGTTGGAGAAGTGCCTAGTGGTGGGTCTGATGGTGAAGTCATGATTACTCCATAGGGGAAGCACGAGTTGAAATCCAGAATGGGGCAGGGCATTTGCATTATATTGAACAGCATATGAGGTAAATGGAAAATCAATCTCCTTATGGATTTCCACGAGGAGGGTCTTATACATCAAATTGGTGTCTCACTTGGTGGTGACCTAAAAAGCCACCTTCATCTTTATCATTGTCATATGCATAAATGTGGCATGAAATTTACAATCCTTTTCTGAATATAAAAAGTTGTTGGTTCGGATGATTTTGATGTGAATGTTGCTTGGATTGTGCATTCTGTTTTCTTAAGATGTTTTTGCGCAATGCATATTAAATGTTTTTGGTGGGAAAGCAAAACTATAGGAATGATTGAATTTCAATATCGTATTGGCATAGACCATTTGAAACTGTGGTTTTATTTGCCTATTTTAAGTTGCAGATTTGGTCTGTTTTAGTAATCATTTACAATGAGCAGCTTGTTCTTTTTCAAAGTATCTTTGGGTGGCTTTTATCCCTCTATTCCCCCTAACCATCCACAATAGTCTTCAACATGAAGAAGCTCAGATACTCATTCTTTTATGTTCCTTTGCATCCTCCCATCTCTCACAAGCCTTGTGGCTCTGCTAATGATCATTTATTTCTTTGATGTCTCTAACAGGATGGTAGAGTATATGATAGCCTTATGATGTTATGGATGAGGACATAATCCTTAGATACATTGGAGTATGCATACTTTGTTGTTTGAGCCTAAAATGGACACTTTTTTAGAATATGAAGGGAGGCATCGAACCTTAGACTTAGAAAAGTCAAAAAAATACATCGTTCTCAAAATCTGAAGTTGGAGTGGAGGAAAGTTGGTGTTTTAGATATTCAAAACAAAATTGGTGGATACTAAAAACCTCAAATTTATAAAGATAAGTTTGAATTATGTACAAATAAGCAAAGCATAAGTAAATTTAAGAAAAATACAAAACATATTTGACAAGAATGAAGATATAACTAAATCCTAATTTTTGACACTCAAAATTTTTTGGAGTTTACAGTTGCACTGCAGCTTTGGGTTCCATTAATTTACATTAGTCAATGTTCCCAAACATACCAAAAAGGTAACAAGCTGATTCCTCTCTGTGGTCCAATCATTTTTTTCCTTCTCTTCTGTTTTGTCACCCCTTCTGTTTCTTCAGTCTGTAGAGTTTCTATTTCTTTAACGGTTGCTCTACCCTCCTATTATTATCCTCCTGTATGCTCTTTATAATTTTTTCCTTCCCTGGGCCTTATTAGGACACTGGCGTTTTGTTTTATCCATAATGGTTCTATATTCTTATTTGTATGTTGCTTTTCCTATTGTTTACCATTCTTTTATAAATATGTTTCTTGGTCATATGGTTGTTTAGGAATTTTAGGACATTAACTTTTAGATGTTTATAAGTTTAGAATGGGGGAAAGGCCAGTGAATAGTTATGTATGCACAATCTATGAATAATAATTGCCATATTACCACTTATTGGAGCTATTTTTGCTTTAGCAAATCTTTCATATATAATTTTAATATGATGCATTAATATTATTCTCTTTTACTATTACTTTATCTTATGAAAATATCATTAGCTTATTATTACTTGGCAAGAAGCGTGCATCTCATGTTTTGTGCTCTTCTATATATCAGTTCTTTTCATTAGACTTGTTCTTAACTTTTTATCATTGATGCCTATGCCGAGATGATTCATGTCAATCATTGGGCCCATCTTAAACCTTATAACTCACTCCTCTAAAGCTTTGCTCAGTTAGGGTTCTGTTAGCAGATTTTATTGGTCAAATGTGTTTAATGTTATTGATCTATAAAACATTTGATCTTGCAGAACATGCGAAATATGTGGCTCAACTGCCCGCAATGTTGTGGGTGTAGAGGATGGAGAGGTTGCGGAACAGTGGAATGATGGAAATGCTCCTACTCCAACCTCTGAGGAGAGAAAGTCATGGCTGGGACATCGCTTTCTTAATTTCTTGCTGGCATGTGTTATTTTTGCATTTGTAATATCCTGGCTTTTCCGTTTTGGTATTCCTGCTTGATTGCAGTGGAAAGTATTTCTTAGATTTCTCAAATATAAGAACTGAAGATTCTAAAGGGCTTTATGGATATAAAGCTCTTCATTATATGTATTCTTGTATGTTGTGGCATTCAAAATGTGTGCAATAACTAGGATTAAATTCTTGGAAAATTGTATTTCTCATTGGAAAATCGAAAGGCTGAAACTTTTTGGATTTTCCAACCAAGAGCTCAACTCTAAAGTCACTCTGTATCCTGCTCCAAATACCAGTGTAGGCAGAATGGTAATTCAGATTCATGTATAGTTGCAAATATTATTCCCAACTTGAACCTACATGATATACTTATCTTGAGTTCTCTCCTACTTTGCACCTATATTGATGGTTCTGATGTCCAGATGATTACTTCTCCAAAATTTACCTCAGCAATGTGCATATTGTTTTTATAGCATGGGTTTAAGCAAGATGCTAATTTGTTGATATTGACTGCATGGCAGCAAAGCCATCAACAGGTCTCAGAAGTATGTTTAGAGGACTGGGGTTCAGAGGCATGCATATAATCATTTATCAAAGTGATCTGCTTCTGGTCATGAAAAGCATCAATGTACTCAAAAAGGTGTGCTTTTATCTTGTGGTTTTCTGGTAGATTATCCAGATATATTTTCATTTGGGTGTCATTATCATCAGGGTTACAAATGGTCGTCCTTCAACAGGTCTTCACATTAACCGATTAGTTTCCAGATATACGTGTTTGGCATGTACTGCTATTTCCTGTACAATTTGAGTTTAATTAAATATTTTAACTTAATTAAATATTTAATTGCAATATGAGGTAAACTGGAGCTTTTTTTGATATACTGTTTATAATTTAGTAAGTACTTTTCTCCAACACCATGGAGACTAGAGTGCTTTTTAATTATTGTTGCTTGATTTGTTTCAGCTTTCATGTAGCTATAGAATATTAGTGTGATTTGTTTCAACTTTCATGTAGCTAAAGAATACTAGTGGATTGCATCTTAGACTCCAGAGGACTAAATGACGTTCTATCTAGATCCTTAAATCTAGGATATGCAGGTGTAAGAAAATTAATATTTTAAGAAAAGCAATTCGAATTAACAGGCTAATGTACTCTTGGTGATATGACTTTGAAGGTAACGATCACAAGACCACTCATAGGAAAGTGCAAAGATTTGCCTAAGTGATATGAATCCTTATTAATCCGAGTGCATCAAATTTCAATAGACCAAGTATAGGGCTGCACCATAAATCTCTTTTTTCATTGCAATGGAAAAAGAACAATGTTGGACATTAGCTCTAATCATTATAAACTTGCAGGTCTGTGCAATGTGTGCATAAAATCACTCGAAGATAAACTGAGAAGCCAAATGAAATAAATCAAAGAGCATTCTTCGAAGTTTTAGAGTTGACATTCAGTATCCTTAGAGAGCATATTTAACCAATCATTTTGCAGTCTAATTTTTGAAGTCGGACATACTAAATACATAAAATCTTACATATCTACTTAAGTAGATAAGTCTAGAGGTAAATTCTGGAGCCATAGGAACTACAAAAGTGCATATAACAGCTTGAGAATACTAGAGTAATTCAGATAGCGAGAAAACAATTTGAATTTTGAACCATATCCTGAAGGTGCCAAATCCTACAAATCCTACATCGTCAGTTAAAAGGTGTTGATCATTCTATTGTATGAACTCAAAGTCTTTCATTTGACTGTTATCTTCCCAACAGGAACCTGGAGTTATAGCTATGAAAACTATGTACCTGAAATCCATGATTTTATCATCTGAACTGAAAATCTGCAGTGTGTAACTCTGAGGCCATTGTCATGTTCCTAGGGGGAACCTGCTACTATAGCCTGGAAATATTTCCACCTAGAATCTGAAATTCCAAATTATGGCTGGTTTTTTATTTTATTTTGATTGTTGAAATCTTATAATAAGAGAGGATCTTCCACAAAAATTGCTTCTGTAAACGCATGAAATTTGAATTAAACAAAACTATTCTAAAACAACTAAACGTGGAACATGAAATCTGACATGGAAGTATGGAATATGCTGCTCTTTTTCTTACTTTAGGATTTTATGAGAAACATCCAAACTATTTGATCAATATAGACAAGAAGAAGTCAAGTAAAACAATGAAGCTTCACTATTGTCGTAGTTTATAATTAAAGGTTCAAAATATTACAAGACTTGCATTGGAAGAGAGTTGGAAGAGAGAGCCATCATGATGAGTGGGAAAGCTTCCAAGTGTAGTTTTTTGAATGCGGATGAAAGGGAAGATGAAGTATGGGAAGACTTTCTAGCTGCAAGGGAGGATGTGTAGCTCATTGATCTTTTGTTGGAGGCTTTTTCCTCGTGAAATGATAGCAAATCTTCAAGGAAATGAAACAAGGTGGCTGGGCCTGCTTTAGTGATGTTAGCTAAGCATTTTGGCCTCTCCCCTACTCACTAGACTTCGCATGGATGCATAAATGTGAGTAACCCTTATCACTTGTGTAGCTCATATTGCAAAGCACATTTAGTAGTTTCAAAGGCAAAAATTGGTAGGGAGCCCCTTCCCTCTATGTAGGTTGCACAAGGTGATGCATCCCAATATAAGAAGGGTCACACACCAAGGGGGATTTGAGAGCATCAGATTTTGCTTTGTATAATGTGAATAAGGCTTTAGGGTTTGTATAGGTGGTGACCTTGAGAAACATCCTTGTTTCCCTTGAGCCATCTCCTATAGAGTTATGTATTTCAATTGGGAGAATGGATGCACTTTTATATCAAATCATTTCTATGTTGCTTATTGGTTGATTTGCGGGTAAAGCCATAAATGAACACAAGTTTAGCAAATGGATGACAAAAGCATTGGCTTTCATCCCTCTTCCTACCTTGATTGCTTTGCCAAATGATTTCTTTTTGGTTTGGCTCATCTTGATGGTGAATAGGCAAATTAACTGGTCTAAGGGGCCTTCTTTTTCATGGAAAAGCAAGCCTTTTCCTCTACCCTTGGTAGCCCTTTTTTGACCTAAAGAAGGTATTTTTCACAACAATTCCCTTTTGAATTCAGCTCTATCAACCTCCTCTAGGTTGCAGATTGAAGTGATATGTTAATTGTCGAATCAAATAGGGATCTTCATTAATTTTGTTCTAAATTGTGATTGTAGGCATGGTAGCTTTCTTAGAGCCTATGTGGTTTGGGATCTTGCTAAACCAATTTGTTGTTTTGTGTAGACTTCTTTGTTGGAAGTTCTCTAGTTGCAATATGCAAATACATAAGTTTTTTTGTAGATGCTTCCATTGCAATCTCTTGGGACAGAGACAAGAGTAATGCTCTTTTGATAAAAAGAGTTGGGTTTTTTCTATGAAATGGGTTAGTAAAATGGAAATCCTAGTGAGAATTTCCTTGAGAGAAAGAATGATTTTTGTTTTTGTTGTACAATGAAAGGCTCCTTGGTAGATTGAAGGAAATTAGAGATCTGCCAAATGCAAGGGCTTGAAGAATATTCACTAAAGATGAGGTTGTAGCTAGGGATTAGGTGAAGGAGTCTTCAAAAGTTAGAAAGGAACTAATTAATCTTCGAATGTTGAAGGTGGAAGTATATCCATTGTCAATGAGGGTGCAATTAGGGATCAAGAGGATGATCCAACTTTTCAACTCCTATTTGAAGGGATCCCAATGGGAGGGTGCATACTCTCTCTAGATGGAAATGCAAAAAGGAGGGGTGAAAAATCGAAGGTGGAGAAGATTTAAGAGGAAGCTCAAGAGAAGATTGATGATGGTTTATAATGGTCTTTGGAGGGCCTCCTTTTGTGGCACAGGAGGCTTGCGAGCGCTTAGGCTTGAGTACTATCTTATATATTTGTCCATTTTGGTATTTTGTAATTTGCATGTTGCTATCATCCTTTAAATATGGAATGATGTTAGTTAGTCCTTTTGTTTAGTTTTGATTGAGCAATAGTTTGGTACTTTCAGCTTTGTAGCTATAAGAATTGTTATTAAAGTTCTCTTATGTATTTCATATTGTCTTTAGTTTGGGAAAGGGCCCCAATAGACCCTCCATACATTTTTTTTCAAAATATTACATAAGATGGCAAGAAACTTGAGACATTTTTAGTGTGGCCTAGTTCAAGCACAATATGGACCATCCCAACAAACATGCAAATATTTCTTGAACATTCAACATATTCAAGACACCCATATAAGGCTTGAAATGTTCATAAATCATTCCTTTTGTGTATGGATTGAAGAGGATGTGGGATTGTGATCATTATGTGTTGCAACATATTAGTGCACCAAATTGAGTGTGGTATCACCATGGGCCCCATCATAGTTTTAACCACTTGTTGAAACCAAGAATCTAACTTGTATTGCTCATAAGTGACAAAACCTACATAATCATGATCAAATTTTTCCCATAAATGAATTTACATATGTTCACTACATTCAATGTACAATATCATTTACATGCTTGCATATGTTTTGAGGCACAATAAAAATTGCAAATATAATCATAATCATTGACTATTTCCTAGAGTATAGCATTGCATAATGGGCTATGATCTTCTAAGTCTTCATTCAATCCTAGGCACTCTTGTTGAGAGGGAGAGATGCAAATGATCCCAATCATTGACAAAATCCCCATTGGCCCCATCCATGAGCAGTGCCTAGAGTGGTCAAGCATACTTCATGTAGCAATTAGTGATATGCAACAATCATGCTAAAATTTATTGTTTCATTATCAATTTTCTAAGTTCTTTACAATTTTTGTATGTAATTTCTATTATAGTTCACTATAGTGTCTTTGAGGGGTTTCCAACATACAGTTTTTCGGCAAGGCTCAAACTACTAGATAGCCTCTAGGTCCACTTGAATATCATAGCCAATATAGTTTGCTCTATTGACAATTTAGTTTCAACCTTACTGAAATCTTGATATTGTATTGTTAAGATTGGCATTGCATTGCACCTATGGGAAACTTAGGGCACACCTTCCTATAATTTTTGCTGCAATTGAAAGGTTTCAATATGCATATCTAAGTGGTTCACACGACTTAAATTTCAATATACACTTAGGAGTGAGCATGTGAGGTACATCTTAAGAACTATATCTTAGCCTATGTTCTTTGTACTCCCTTTCTCTATTCCATGTGTAGTAAGCTAGGGGTCTAAGGACTATGCCAAGTACCTTAGATCTTGGTTAGGAGAGTGTTATCTAGGGACATGTTACTTTACTTAACAAATTTTAAACCTCATTATCTTAGTGTAGGGGATCATCTAGACCTCTTCCATTTGGCTTTTCAATTTCAAGTTAGGGTTTTAGTATAGTTTCTACCACATCCTTTTAGTATCATGATTGAGAACAATTCTCTATGATGTCTATATAATAGGCATCATTTGGGTACATTGTTACTATTGACATGAGTTCACTTGTATGCAATTCACAAATCCTATCTTGTGCTTGGCATAACTCTATCAAATGATGAAGGCTACCAATATCTCTAACAATCATTATATCTATAGTTTTGGGATTATAGTCAATATTCACTTACCAACAATTATATTAATCAATTCAATTTATCTCAAAGCATTAAAAGTTAAGAAATATTTCATTTGTTGACAAATAGGTCTTTAGACTATAGGTTTTTGTTGGAAATTGGATTGCATCAAATGGTTGTCATTGATGTCAACACAGTATTGAATGTATGAGATGTTTACCGGAAGCTATTCCCTATCGAAGATGTTCTTTATCTGTGATCTAGTGTGTTGGCTTTTGGGTCTGGATTCTACTGCAAGACAAGCTATGACCTTGATATCTTAACTGTCATTATGACTCACTCAAACAACTATATTTGAGATCTTAGCCAACTTAATATGATACACTACATGGATTAGAAGTTTAAATTATATAGTGTCGACAAAAAGAGTTTTGATCCAATTAGGTTGACCTAATTGATGATATATATATATATATATATATAAGATGTTTTGAGGAATAGTATGAATATATATGAGTAACATATGTGAAATGCGAAAAAAAGGTGTGTCTGAAGTATGAATGCGAAAAGGATTAATGAGTATGCAAAGATCTGAGCCTAAATGTTTATTAGTTGTTGATTAGTGTAGTTTAGTTGAGCGACTGCTGTGTGAGGTAGTACTTCATATTTTGAGCTTCAGTTGGAACTGAATTTTGCACAAGAAAGGTGTATTCCATTAGTTCATACTTTTGGCAGTGAGCCATAGCTTTTGTATTATGGCAGTAAGCCATCTTTTGTATCTCCGGGTTGTAGCCCTATTGGATAGCGAGTCCTTATCACAGGCAGTGAGCCTTTCTGTAATCGGTTTTGATATTATCTATAGTATGAGTTAATCCTCACCATGATTTTTCCCTCATTGGGTTTTCCACGTAAATTTGGCACTATTGTGTTTATGTGTTGGATTTGAGTTTTTGCATTGGCATTTGATGATTAATCATTTAAGTTGTTCTAAGTTGTCCTATTCAATAATTGGTATCAGAGCTCGGTCCTTTGGAATGAGTTTAATAGCTCAAAGGTGATCTTGGTAGGTTGAACAAAATGGTGAAAGGATTTGACTTGGATGAAGAATTAAGAATAGAGACTTCAGAGTCAAAAAATGAAGATCTGAAAGAAAAGGCCAAGCAAGCAGATGAATGCATTCAAAAACTAAGGAATCAGATCCAAAAGATCAAGTTGAAACATAAAAAAGTTAACCAGGAACTAAAGGAAGCTAAGGAGATTATTGAGAATGTAAGAATGGAACTTGAAGAAAGCAAAAGGATGGAAGATAATTTGAAATTGGCAATTGAACAAAGCAAGATAGAGGAAGGATGCTTAAAAGAAATTATCAATCAGAAGACAAAAAAAATGTGATAAGATTGAACAAGAAGTAGTAATCCTAAGATCTGATCTGGAAAAGGCAAGAAGTTTTGAAGACAAATTTAAGACAAGTTCTACAATGCTTGATGAGTTGATTTCATCTCAGAAACCTACAAAGGATAAAGGTCGTCTAGGGCTTGAAGAAGAACAAAGCTCAAAGACTAAACCAGTCATCAACAAAGGGGACTATCAAAGGAAACTTCAAGGCAATGCTTATCAAAACAAAACCAAAGGATCAATACTGGAAGGATTCCCATTCGACAACCTAATGCTCAAAGGTACCCATCTTTTAATGGTTTTTGTTTCTCATGTAGTAAATTTAGACATAGAGCAACAAAATGTAAAAGTAGGATGAACCAGAATAGAATGAGTCAGAATGTTGGATTCTTTGTTGGACAATGTTATGTTTGCAACAAGTTTGGACATAGAGCTACTGAATGTAGGAGCCAAATGATGATGAACATGTTTAATACTAGTAGAAGGATTTAGTCTTTTCAAGGCTACTATTATACATGCAATGTCTTTGGACACAAGGCTAAACAGTGCAGGTCAAGGATAAATGCAAATTTGTTTGATCAATGATATGTTATGTGCTACACTTGCAACAAACCAAGACATATCTCAAAATTTCGTAAGAGCAAAGTTGGGAAGAAACCTAATCCAGAATATTAGAACAAGCTTGTAAACAAGGTAGATTCAGAAGAAGTAAGGAGAGAGATGTCAAAAATTTGGAAGAAGGAAGAACCTGAGAATAAGAATGAATCAAATAACTTTGTATTTGCATCTAGTGTAGATATGTCTTCCAAAAACTAAACCCAGTAATGGTTTTAGAGGGAGCAGTCATCAAAAAATATAACAAACCCCCGATATATGTGGTGTCATGCAATGACACACGGATAAGTGATGTGAATCTCTATTTTGAAGGCATTGGAGAAAATTTCTGTAGAAAAGATGCAAATTAGGAAAATTGCGGAGCTCTTCTTGGTTTACAATGTTTCTCATAAAGTAGTTGGCAACTTAAAAGCAATAAATGCAAAATTAGGGCAAAATGAGGTGAATCTGAAAAAAAGCACCATAACTTGAAGAAGGAAGATTGTGGAAATGAGTCTGTTGTACCAGATTCTGGCATAAAGGCTTTGTCATTCGAAAATTGATCCAACAACTTTGGTTGAGAAGGTGATACTGACAGAGTAAAGTACTGATGATGATGTTATAAGTGATAAATTACCTTTTTGTGATGAAACCCTAAAAGTGACAACTTAAATAAGGAAGTTGAGTGGTTATTCTTTTTCACATTGGAAATTGAACGAGCTAAGGAGAAAAGTGCAACATGGAGACAAGGAGTTAGGGTTGTTGACAAGCACAAGTACGGAGAATAAATCCGAAACAATGGAGTCAAAGGCAATGGTAGTATTTGGTTCGTGCACCGACAAATTGTAGAAATTAAGTAAGCTACAGATCAATGAATTTAACCATGAGAAGATTCGAAATTTCGAGGGTTCACTTTCAATTGAGCAAATACAAAAGGTCAATAGTCTAGGGCACAAGGGTTTAGACATTTGGAGCAAATTTCCATACTTTTTGGATACAAATGCTATTCGGTTTGTCCTAAGCAGAATTCAAAGTGATCAGATGATCTTCGACAAACCCTATGGGATTACAAAGGAAGCAATTGCAGCAATTACATGATTATGTAATGATGGCCCTGTTCCTGTAAAGAAGTCAGTGAAGAACAAAGAGGTCAAAGCCCTAACTGGAGTGATAGGAGATTAAAGGGAACTTCTAGTTCATACTATAATTGACCCAATGATAAGTTATGTGACATGGAATTTCATATAAGATTTATTTCAGAAATAGGGAAGGCTCTACTTCGGTGATTGCCATTTACGTTGCACATCAAATGGTTGAAAAGAACGAGGATGTCGATTTGTGTGAGTTATTGAGGAATCAATTAATGGAGAACATTACTATGAAAAAGAATTACAATTACCCTTTTTGTTTTGGATCTTTGGTTTTATGTTTGATGATGTATTTTTTGAAGTCGTTACCATTGAAAGAGAATGTTGTGTGGAAGTTAGTTGTACCAGTTTGGAAGCAGGTCTATCCATACCTGGAATGCTTAGCAAAAAGGGAAAAGATTTGTAAATAATACATTGCAAACAAAATATATGCATGGAGTTCTGGTATGCTTTCCAGTCCAGTTGGGATGTCTAAGGCATAATCCTCCTGCGAAAAGAAGAAAGCAAGAAAAATCATTTTCAGTCCTCCTTTAGAGATAAAGAATAAGAAAAGAAAGAAGAAAAGAAAGAAAAGATTACAGAGGCATTTGATCTGAAATCAACAGATGATGATGAAGAAGATTTTACTAAAGGGAAGGTGTTGAAGATTCTTGAGCAATTTGATGGATTGAAGAAGATTGGAGATGCTTGGTTGACATGACCAACATATGAACAGGATGAGATCACAGACGCCTTGGTTGTTTATGTAATTCATAATGATATTGATCCAAGTGCATTGACAAATGTTTTACCATAAGTATTGATTGAGCAGATTGAAGATAGACTAAAGGTACTATCACTTGGGGAAACAAAAGAAAAAGATGAGATTCAATTGGCTATGGAAGAAAGATGCGAAAATACATAGAAGAAATTGACTGAGAGCATAAATGAATTGAAGACATGCATCAAAAGCGTAAACATTGTGTATAGGTATTGTCTATGATGGCCCACTGCTATCAGAAATTACAAAGAAAAAATCGACGCTATTGAGCTTGAGCTGGATTCTATTGGGAAAACATATAATATTCTTAATGACAGGGATGGAGTGCAGAAGAAAATGGTCAATTCCTTACAATCTGAACTTGCAGGCATCCTGATATAGAGGGATAATATTGTGAAGAAATTCTAGAAAGTCAGAGATAATTGAATTGAGATTGGAACAACATTCTGGTCTCCTAGTGGAAGCTGGGAAGAATGAACAAAACATCACTATCCCAGACACTCTTCTGGAAACAATTGATTCAATAGTAATGAACAATGGTATTTGTGTAAACATCAGATTGGCAGTGGATTCTTGGAAGACATTTCTTCCAAAATTTACAAGGAGATATTTTAGGAGAAGAAGGATTGAGGTAAAGAACCATTTTTGATATCATTTTTGAAGACTGTTTTTGTGTAGAAAATTTTGGTGTTGTGGGGAGATAAATCTTCTTTTCCATTGATGTCAAAAGGGGAGAGAGAACATGCAAAAAGAATGGAAATCATTACAGCTCATCAAGGGAACTTCAAAGGTTGTTGTTGTTGGCTTTTCACATCTTGTGTTGCCATCAATGAGAAAGGGGGAGATTATTGGAAATTGGATTGCATCAAATGGTTGTCATTGATGTCAACATAGTATTGAATGCATAAGATGTTTATTGGAAGCTATTCTCTATCGAAGATGTTCTTTATTTGTGACCCAGTGTGTTGGCTTTTGGGTCCGAATTCTTTTGCAAGACAAGCTATGACCTTGATATCTTAACTATGTCATTATGACTCACTCAGACAACTATATTCGAGATCTTAGCCGACTTAATATGACACACTACATGGATTAGAAGTTTAAATTATATGGTGCCGACAAAGAGAGTTTTGATCCAATTAGGCCGACCAAATTGATGATATATATATATATATATATATATATATAAGATGTTTTGAGCAATGGTATGAATATATATGAGTAACGGATGTGAAATGCAAAAAAAAGGTGTGTGTGAAGTATGAGTGCGAAAAGGATTAAGGAGTATGTGAAGATATGAGCCTAAATGTTTTATTAGTTGTGGATTAGTGTAGTTTAGTTGAGTGATTGCTGTATAAGGAAATACTTCATATTTTGAGCTTCAGTTGGAATTGAATTTTGCACAAGGTGTATTCCATCAATTCATACTTTTGGAAGTGAGCCATAACTTTTGTATTCTGGCAGTAAGCCATCTTTTGCATCTCCGCGTTGTAGGCCTATTGGACAATGAGTCCTTATCACAAGCAGTGAGCCTTATCACAGGTAGTGAGCCTTTCTGTAATCGGTTTTGATATTCTCTAGAGTGTGAGTTAATCCTCACCGTGGTTTTTCCCTCATTGGGTTTTCCACGTAAATTTGGTGTTATTGTGTTTATGTGTTGGATTTGAGTTTCTGCATAGACATTTGATGATTAATCATTTAAATTGTTTTAAGTATTAGTTTCGGTGATTGAATTAAAGGTTAAAATCTATGACAACTGATTCACCCCCCTCTCAGTTGTCCTATTTAACAGTTTTCATTTCTACACAATTGACATATTATTATATATTCTATACACAACATTATATATACACATATATAACAAAAAGGCTCAAAGGTCAAGATGATGGTCCCACTGCCTCACCCACATTGATTGGGATGAGGCGACCACTACATCCATTCCTTAAGGAGTGTGACAGATATTAGGTTTGGCTTGCCTTGTTCATGCAACAAGAACACTCCCTTTCAAACAACAAAAAAACTATAAAAAAATATAGAAAATAAAACAAGTACCCTCCCATTTCCAAAACCCATTTCCTAATCTTATTTTAATTGAATAAAAATTGCAAACAAAAAGTTTAGAACTACTAAAAATGAGGCTCTTTTTGAACCTACCTCTATAGGTGTATGGCCATGCAACATGCTTGCTTAGATACACTCCTTTTATTTAGTACAAATTGTCTCCTTATCACCGTTTCCCTTCTTCTCCTTCTCAACTTCTTAAAGCTCCAAATGAAAATCACTTCTCTAAAACTACAAAATCCCTTTTCTAATATTTAAATCCTTCATCCACTAAAATGCACTTTTCAAGAACTAGCCCTTTTTTGATGATTTTTTTTTGTTACTTTTAAGTTTTTCATCCCAATCTTTTTAAGTAGTTACTCATCCCTATTTTTAGCTCTTCCTTATTCACTTCATTTTCTTTGGCATTCTACCTATTGTTACTATATCTCTTGGAAATCTAGTTCCTCTCCACACTTCCTTCTATACACTTTATGGCTATAACATACAATAGTATATTCATATAATAATATCTCTAGTTTATGCAATATGGCTGGTCAAGAATTTGTTAAACAAGGTCTTCCAATATATTCTTGATACTCTACACATCCTTCTCTCACATATTATTTGTGTTCATCATATCATATTACCATTTATGACTTGTTTCCTTTGCCACATGATAGTTCATTGACTTAGTCATGTCATTTTTGGATTTTTAACTGTTCCATCCACATGCATTGCCATACGCATACCCTTGGTTTCTTATATACTCACTACCTTGTGTTGTATTGGATTTCCATGATCAACTCCCCTTTTACTCTCATAATATTAGATCTATTTAGTGAGTCCTAAACACTTGTAGGTAGATCACCCCTCTCTTTCCCTTATCAAGTGCAAAGTTCCAAATAAAATGTATCTCATCCTCAACCATTCATATGCATGATCTTTGTACTCTTAGGTGTAGCATTTGATAAGACTATGTAGGAGAGAGCTATTTTAGAATGCAAAAAGAAAAGGAAAAATAGAAAATGAAAAGAAAGGCATGCGCACAAAAACCAAAGTAAAACCAAATCACAATTCAAGCAATTAAATTCAAATCCATCAAGCAAGCAAAATTAGATAAAAGCAAATGAAAAGAAATATCAATTCTTTATAACAATGTATTCTCCAAGAAATATACTCCACTTGAATCAAGTCGTCATGTTTCTTCTCTTCCCTTCCTTTTGACCTATCCAATAGGTTATACTAGGATTGAAATTTTAAGAATTCCTTCTTGTCCTTTTCTTCTAGTTTGCATGCGTTGAGATTGGATTCCTAGTATAGTATCACTCCATCTCTATTCCCTTATTTATATTTCCCTATTCCCATCAAAATATTAGATTACTCATTAACTAGTTCCTTGTAACATTCATGGAAAGCTCTACACATTATTCCTTATCATATACCATTTACATTTCTCTTGTACACTTTTGCACCTACATAATGTCTTACATATGAAATTTTTCAAGAAAAACTTCATTACAATAGATATTGCATAAGCTTAGGATGGTTTCATGAAATCTACTAAATTGTGTTGTGAACCTTTTTTGTATGATTTTCTAATTATCCTTCTACTTATTGTTGGTTAACATATTTGTCTCTTCCAAAATTTGGTTATAATTGTTGAATGCACAAAACAACTAAGAGGGGAGGGGGGTGAATCAATTGTACCTTAAGACTTCAAAACCATCACAAACATTTAGATCCATATTAATCCAATTTACCCTTAATTCATTAGAATGATTTATCATGAAAACAAATAATAGAAATAGAACCAGATCAAGACCATACACAAAGGAACACCAAATTTATGTGGAAAACCCAAGATGGGAAAAAACCACAATGAGGATTAACTTACAATATAAAGTAATATCAACACCAAATACACTAGGGCTCACTGTCAAAAGGCTCACTGCCCCAAAAGAAAGAAAGGCTCACTGGCAGAATAGAAGAGAAGATAGAGAAGAGTGTTACAATGAGAAATCTATCTCAAAGCAACAAAAAAATCCACCACAACATCACCAACACCTTCGTAGTCTTTCTGAAGAATTGTAAACACCTTATGCTCACTGCATTCAACAATTTAACACATGAAAGCTCACACTGCACTTCTCAAATTCACACCCTACAACTTTGCACTTCGCATCATTCGCACATACTCATCTATCTTATCATCCTTCAACAACTTATTTATATCATCTTCAACCTTGAAAACATTCTCCAAGGTTGGCTATACACCTCAACCGTGCAAATTCAAATTAGGTCAGTACCAAAACATTCCCGCGATGGAAAGGAATGAAGGCAGACCACAACACACCTTAGCCAGAACCTAAATCCACTCATACACACCACACCACACTTCCACAAACATCAAAACAACTTTGCAAGTAGTGTAAACACCCAAGGTCAACCAAACCTGTGTTAAACACCATTAACACTTAAGTACACACTTCCTCAAATCCAAAGACAACTCACAAGCATCACATAACACTTGAACACGATCTAGAATATTCCACAAACACCCTAAAATTCAACTAGTTCCTTCGCAACAACTTTCACTTGAAGAATTTACACACCTAGTACACTCAAATAACTTTGCCATACACTGTAACTCAAGAAACTGACTTCCAAAGCACCAAACTACAAAAAACTTCATTTGAAGATACACACACTATCACTCTTCTAGATTTGTAAGACTTGAAATCAATCCACGAAGAAATGTGGAGCAAGAACATTTCTCCCAAACACCTCTACAATATACAACTCACACACTAGTGAACACAACTTCCTCTACACGATGATCTAGCACCATGTTTTGAATGCAACACCTCTGAACACCTTTGATTAACATATCCGAACCGCACAAGTAGATTCTCAACCTAGAAGAACTGCTGAGCAAAACCAAAACACTACTTTGCAACACAAAACACACTGCAACACATTGTTTCCTCTTTTTATTCAATTTTCTCAAAATCACTTGGAAACCAAGCACTAGAAACATATCATCAACATCTTCAGTACTTCCTCATCACCACCAATCCAACTACAACATAACAACTCAACCATATATCCATAAACAAAAGCTTATCAAAGCAACACTAGAGGTTGACACTCGTAGCTTACTAATGACAACATAATGAACCCAATCAAAGCATCATCAGAGACAACACCAACTCAATACCAAATGCACATCCTTACATCAAACTCCTCATATAATTGAAACCAATGACAACACCAAAGTTTGTTGACATTAGTGACAACACCAATTGCACATACTTGCAACAATAATGACTCTATTTATGCCTACATTTGAAGATAAATAATTAATGAATAGTTGGGTAAGCTATTAATTAACTTCCCTTTGAATTTTGATTAAGGTACAACTCCCTTTTATGATAATATTTTGATTTTCAAAAATTATAAGTGGATATACTTTTGACTAGAAAGTAGTAAAGGTAAGCTAACATTTGTATCATAATTTAAGAAATGAATCTTTAAAGCATCAACTTGAAAATAACTATCACCAACACTTCAATACAAAGATTCAAATACCAACAATAGATAAATGACTGTACAGATTTAAATTCCACTCCACCCCAAAAGGAAATGAATGTAACAAAACAAAATACCACATATATATTTGAGCATTCATCCAAGCTCACGGGTTTAAAAATAAATACTAAGCATCACATTCAATTTTCAAATGCACATAGACAAAATAATTCCTTAAGGAATGAGAAAAATTATATTGATCCTTCTTTGATCGATTCTTCCTCTTACATCATAGTATAATGGGGATCAAAATTTTGGACACTCAAAATGTCTTTCAGTTTCATATCTAAGAGTTCTAAAACATAACTATCCAAGAGTCTTAAAAATTGATTCTTTAAAAGAATCATAAAAATAAAGTTCAATACATTAAAACTTTATAAAATTGAATGTCCAAATAAAGCATGACTATTGTTAGGGTGGCTGATTTTGTGGGCCTGTGTCTGCTTCTTCTGCTACTAGACCTTGTTGACTAGATGCCACATGTGCTTTATAATCCTTAAGTGTTTGTGTGACAATTGGAATCTCATTGTGTTGAGGGATAGTAACATTTTTAGTCCTAAGCTTCTAGAGAGCTTTGTTGTTGAGGAGAGTGTTGATCTTGGTAGAAAGAGTGATCAATAAGTTCTCATACCAAGATAAGACATAATCAATCTGTGGTAACTTCTTCAAATTTTCCTTGTTGAAAGCTTGCTCACCAGATAATGTATCGACCAATTTTTGAAAACCTTCCTTTAGTTATTCAACTGTATCTATGTCGTCATTGTCATTCTTCCTGAGTTGGAAACCAAAATATGAGAATTCTTTAATAAGGTCAATGTTGATGCGATTGCACTCTTTTAACAACTTATTCTGTTCTTGGATATTTTTGTTTCAAAAAGGTGATCTTCCATTCAATACTCTTCCTCCACATTATGCACCTCAAGTCATTTGCAGAAGGGATGATCTACTGAGTTGAATCTTTATCTAAGCCCATATCCAAGATCTTCTTAATATCGTTATTTTCCTATAGCCAAAGAGTCTCTTCTTGATTGTAGTTTTCTATCTCAACCTTGATAGAATTTCTCAATAAAATCAAGTCATCATAGACTTTCTTTAACTTTTCAATTAGAAGAGGACCTTTGGATTTTACATTTGTTACCCATTCTTGAGTAACTCTACCATTGTAGCTATCTTTCTATACTTTGCTGACCATTTTTTTTCTAGTTGCAAAGTTTGGATCAAAAGAGGAACTTGCTTGATTGACAGGTTGAGGACAAGGATCCATCAATGACTTTAGACAATTAGAGGGTAGCTCTATTTCCTTTTTCAACTCATTATTATCCTGCCTATCTTTTTTAGTTCTCTCCACTCACCTTGTATCACTTGGAAGTTATGAACATCTCCATCCTTGCTTAGAGCTCCCAAATCCACCTGTCATGTTACAGTTAGCTACAATAGCTTGACTAGGGTCTTTCTATGCAAATGGATGTGCAATTTCTATGAACAAATGCCCGAAGCTACTATCTTCCATCAACCTTGAAGTAGTTTTTAGTTTCTTAGGCTTAGGAGATCTTTGCAATGATTTCCCTACAATATTGTAATCTAGCAGACTAACATGCATTGTTTTTCTCTTCCTAGCCAATGTATTTTCTAACTATGAGGGAGAAGAAGTGATACTAATGGCTTGAGAAGAATTAGGTGTTGAAAATTTAAGAGCTCTCTTCAAGGGATGAGTCTTTGTTACATTTTGTAAATCAAAAGGAAAGGAAGTAGGAGACTTACCTTTTTATGTGCTCTTCCTTGTCACATTTTGAGATGGGTTTGGTTGACCTTTAGGGGAATAATCCTCCATTATCTCAATTTCTTTTTCTTGTTCATTTTATTTCCCTTTCTCTTTCTCTACTTGCTCTTCCATCCCAATATATTTTGGAGGATCATCACCACATGTCTTATTGGGACTTTTTCTCTTCTTGGGAGGTTTCTCTTCATCTCCACTCTCACTTGGTGTCACTGTGTGTTGTATGGGAGATGGCATTGCTGTTGATGAAGAGGTCCCTACTTGGATAGGATTGACTTGTTTACCTGTCCTTTGTCTCTCTTTAGGCCAAGCTTTAGAAGCTTCACCTTTCTTCTTTGCTAGCCATATTTGGGTCCTTTTTAGGACTACTGTAGTTTCGGTTTCTATGTCCTTGAGTTCTTTGAGGCTCCAATTGATTGGCACCATAGGTTGCATATGTATATGATTATTGTAGATTTGGTCCACCAAGTCAATTTCATCATCTTCTACACCTTCAATATCCCAACCTAACTTGAAAGTCACAACCTACTTCAATGTCATCCTCATCCAACTTTTTCTAACCTCATATTCATCTGAACAATCAAACCAATAATCTTCCATATGGGGAACATGATAAAAATCGGTACCAAGATGCAAATTGTTCTTTACAAAGTTTTTACTATCAAATGGAAATGTCATATCATAGGTAGAAATGGTAAACTTCACAATATACCTCTCCAAGTTGAGGGCATCTGATTGATACTTGCATTGATAATACCCAAGGTCAATGGGAAATGAGATACCAACCTTTTTCCTCTAAGAACATCTTTTATTCACTTTTGCAATTTGCATATAGACTTACGAGAATGAGCCTATCCTCTACATACTTAGGCAATTTATGGGGAGTCCATCATAACCCCCAATTCTAATGTAAGTGAACCTTTGAAACTGAATAAAATGGCTATTGTTGATGGCCAAATTGACATATGCAACATGCAAGCAAGATGCAATTACCTTACCTCTCATGGAAAAGGAAAATGATCATGAAATCAATCACCTTCTAAGGTCTTGGGTGTTGGGTCACAACATTGTTGTTTTGTTGAGCGGTTAATATGGTTGTAATATTCGAGGGGCTTACTAGTTATGTGTTTCTTGGTTGTTGCGAGATCAAACTCTAATCTAAACCTATTCTAATTGAAGAATAAATAAAATCAAAAGATAAATCAAGGATGCAAGAGAAAAGAATGTTGATTCATCTAATTAACCGGACCTGTTATTCTTCAAGAAACTTCTAAATAAACTAAAAAATAAATCAACCTATAACCAATACACAATTACTTTTATTCACAATGCGAAAATCAATAACATATCATAAATCATTCATTACAACCTAAATTCAATAAAAGATAAAACCTCATTTTATTCTCTTGAAGAACTTCAAATCAAATAGATAATAATAAAAATACCATTCCAGAGTAGATAATAAACTAGAAGAGCTTGTTGGAGTTGTAAATATTAATTATTTGGTTAAACCCAATAGAATCTATTGTCTATCTTCTTTTCTATTATAGTAGTGAGCCTTTCTTTCTTCTGGGCAGTGAGCCCTTTGACAGTGAGCCCTTTGTAATCAGTGTTGATATTACTTTATATTGTGAGCTAATCCTCAGCACGGTTTTTCCTTTCTTGGCTTTTCCACGTAAATCTAGTGTTTCATTGTGCACATGGTGTTGATTTGGTTCTATTTATGTTATTTGCTTTCATGATCAAGCATTCTAACAGATTAAGGGTTAATTGAATTAATGTGGATCTAAATGTGTGTGAGGGTTTTTGAAGTTTTAAGATACAAATGATTCACCCCCCTTCTTAGTTGTCTTGTGCATTCAAAACCTGCTTGATATTCTCCCTTTTGCTCATTAGCTTTGGAAATTACGACCATCGTACATTTATCAATTTTCCTCAAAAAGGTACCTGTAAACATCAAATTGCATTAATTAATTTATAAGATTAATTAATTAATAATATTTCATATTATTTCACCTTTTGTCAATAGTGGCATGGTATGATGGTTAAGTTGTGGTGTTGTTCTTGCCATCAATGTTCAAACCCTACTAGGGTGTAGTTGTTGAATGTTTAAATTGGGGATGAGGTCCCTCATTTGTGACCTTATCAGTTCATAGCTCCGAGTCAAAAGCGTTTACCCCTTAAAAATAATAATATTTCATATTATTTCAATTAAATGCATTTAATAAACTCTAGATTTCCATAATTGAAATAACTATAAATCCCCTCTTAAATCGATGTTATTTTAAAATATTAAAAGTAAAATAACATTAAAAAAATCATGGCTTGGATGGATTTAATAATGTGCTCTTGTTCGCTTTCTCGAACTTGGTAATTGCAAAGATCACATCAATTCACTAAATTAATACTTTTCATAGTAAATAATAATCAATCAATAAAATAAATTAATTCATAAAGATCAATAGATTAAAATGCATGAATTAATCAATTTTCATCTAAACTCATGAAATTCTAAGTGTTCCCAAATTTGCACAATAATCTTATTAATCCAATTTTTATCATATGCAGAAATAAAAGGGGCCACACGGGATCATGGGCTTGTAATGTCCAAGTATGACATAAACAACAACAAAATCTAGACACTTCATAACTCAATAAATTTTAACTTTGACATCATCACCAGGTAATAAGATAGAAAGCAAGTGCATAGCTATATAGGGTTCCTTTGCATACTTTTCCAAAAGTTTAACCCTTTCTTGCTCCAATTCCTTCTTTCCCTCTCTTTTCTTTCAAGAAGTGTTGTGCAAAAACTCCGCTTCCATGTATCCCATTTTTGATTCTTCAAATATAAGTACATGTTGCAAGGTTTGCGCCCTTGGTTTCCTTATGTCGTGCATTGCATTGCTCGGGTTCATGACATGGCTTAACTGCCTCCCATGGATTCATTAACTTTGACAGTTGTATCAGGCATTAATAGGTTGATCTTTTTATGCAACGACACCTGTCTATGCAACAATACACTCATTCTACAATGACCCTTTGGACCATATGCATGTCCTGCCTTCATAGCTTTGTATCCTTTGAAATACGCCAATAGTTCTTTATTTCCCATCCCAATCCATTGCTCACTTTTTTATTGATCAAGGATTGTGTTCTAAATGATGACTAGGAGCCAAATGATCTCTCGATCATTTACTACCTCTCACAAGCCTTTCCACTTCCATTTGCTTCAATTTTCTCAAACGTGAACTCAACATATCCATCTTATGCATTTCTTGGAATCATGGCATGGCATGGGATAGCGTCTCCTTGATCCACTCTATCGAATGGTTCACACCGTGTCCTATTCCATAGGTCGAGTTGGTTTTGGCATAGGGCATGGAGATTGGCTTCACATCTGCCAATTTCATTTTCTTAGGGGTTTTTGACACTTTTTAAATGAAATTGATTTTGTGCATATCCGACAACCAATGTCATTGCATGACATGACATCACTTTTAAGCATTCTACAAACAATTTTAAACGCCTTGTTGATATCTCCACATTCATGCAGACAGAGAGGATACTGGTAATAGCTACAGGATTTCATTTTCCATATGCCATTGCATCTGCTTGAAAGTTTCTAATGCCTTTTCACAAAACTATTTTGCGAACACCCTGCACAATGGTACCTGTCATGACATTTCATTGAAGCATTCTATACAACAACCCACGCCCTAGTCTATGCTTCAAGCAAATTGTGATTCATAGGTCTAAAGGTAGCAAGATCTGTTTTAGACCTGCGAATCACAATTTACTTGAAAATTTTGAGTGCCTCTCACCCAAAATCCATTCTAAATAGAACCCATGATCATTGCATTCAACATTTGCACGCATGTCTACCAGGGCAATTGAATGCCATTTCAAAGCTCTTATTCCAACATAGGCAAAGGATGTTGGCAATGTTGTGGCATTTGGCTTTAGACCTCCCCTTTGCATTTGTTCAAAAGTTTCAAATTTCCTTCTCATCAAATCCATTTTGTGAATTTCTTGTAGCCAACGCGCTATGACACCATTTATGCGAGGCCTCTCTTAAAGGGATTCTACAAATAGTTTGCTTACCTTGTTCGTGCTTCCACACTTAGCGCAGGATCAGTATTTTCTTGCATTGCGGGGTTCCTTTTTTTTTGAGGACCTTTTGCTAATGGTCTATTGGAGTTTCATTCCCCAACTTACCATTTCATTGCATGAAGCAGGATGAAGTTTTAATTTTATTTCCAACCCTTTATTAATGAGTAGGGGTGGGATTTAAATTTGCCCTAGGACCATTTACAACTTTAAGGCTTAAAGTCCTCTCGGGACCTGCATTCCCGAGAGGCCTCCTTTATTTTCCCCTTTTGAATTTATGTTCTTAGTGTGGTTGGGGATGCTACTTGCCTGCACACGTTTTAATTAAAGGGGCTTAAAGTCCCTTTGCGACCTGGAGTCTTGAAGGGCTGTATTTTATTATTATTTTTTAAAAAAATTCATTAATTTTTTTTTTTAAAGCTTATTTAAATTTATTTTGTTTTTTTAAGTTTTTTAAAAATGTATATATATATTAATGATTTTTAATTGTTTTTGTATTTTTTTTTTTGTGTTTTGGAATTTTCTAATTTTTTGGGTATTTTCAATTTATAATTTTTGTTTTGTTTTTTTTAATTTTCAAGGTTTTTTATTTTTTTGTGTATTTTTTGACTTCAAGATGGGACACGAGAACCAAAAAAAGGAAAACAAAAAGTCAACACAAACAAACAAGACCAAAAATGGAGGAGGGAAGTGAAAAAATGGAGAAGAGATAAGTCAGGGTTGGAATCCAAGGTAGACTTAGAATTTTGAAAGAAAGTCCGATTTTGGTTTAGAGTCTCAATCTTGACAGGAAAGGACAAGGGTCGGGGTTGAAAATCCATATTGGACTTGGACTTTTAGGAGAAAGTCCAAATCCAATATGGAGTCCTAATCTTGATAGAGGAACTGAAAACGGTCTTGGGGAACAAAAACCCTCGAGACCAAAACAAAGCCAACAAGTTGGCACTGAGAACTAAAAAATGGTATGGGACCCTATTGCATAAGGTCTAAAGTTTGTTTATGAATCTGAGTCTTAAACAAGACAAAAGAGAAATGGCTCGAGGGCTTGGGGTTGTAGACAACTTCAGGACAAAACCCAAAATGATGAAAAATGCAATGAAGACCAAAACAATGAAGGGAAAAGGGAAAAGAAACAAATGAAAACAAAAAATCGACAACATGATAGGCCAAAACAATGAAACAAAGGAAAATGAATGGGGCCCTTGACATTGGCAAGTAAAAAGTTGGGGTGTGTATGTAGAAAATAAAAAATAGAGACTCAGCTGGAAAAATGCTCTAAGCATTTTGAAACATGCAACCCTCCAAGTACCCAAAATATTTGGTGTAACTCATTCACAACAACCTAAGAAGTGCAAACATAATCAAAATTGGGACACCACAAAGATCCAAGGTGACACTAAAATCTGTTTGTGTGTGCAGATGGTTTATTCCCCCCCCATAAGCATCGTCATGATTAGAATGGAGTAATCCCTATCCAAGCTACGTAGTTTAAGTTACATTTCTAATGTGCAATGATATTTTGAGCATAGCTCTGCTGCTAGCTAGGCATCCATAGCACCGATAGAGATAATTCTTGTTGGAAATTGGAAGGTTGTCATTGATGTCAACAATGGAAATTGGAAGATTATCACTAATGTACATTACTTGTGTAGATCAATAGTTGCTTCAGTAATAAATATTTGAGCTATGTTAATCCGATACTAGAAATTTGTTGATCCAGTATTTTGGTTTGGATTATCTTATTTTGTAAGATTCTTTCAGAAGCTGATAATCTGTTCTATCCTAACATCATTTGCATCTATGGACAAGTTTTCAGTTGGATTGGTTATATGGTTGGAAAGTTACAGTTACTAGTAGTTTGGTAAATAATGTTCTGTTTATATGCTGGTTTAGTGCGTCAATTTTTTAGTCCAGATTCTACCTCAAAGAAAGACATCACTATAGAATTTTGTACATAGATTTGTGACTACAAGATTCATCTTACCTCAAATTTTTATGATGGTATGCAAATGCATTCAAAAGATATGAGTAACAATGTTATGTTTTGAGAATTACAATAAGTCTCTGTATAGCGCATTAATGTGGGAGATTTTGTGTTTTTCCATGATCAATTGCTTTATCTTGTGGAGTTGAAGATAAGTTACTTGATGTTGTCTAAAAGAGAATTCAATGTTCTAACATGTTTTGATGTTACATGTTTAACAAATTGCATATACGTTTGGAGTTTTGATGTTTTAGGTCTAACTCTGGCCAACCTAATTATGAATTTGAATTAAGAAGATTAAATATGTGTTGCGAATGCTAAAGGGATCTATCTTTGGTCCATGCTGACTAATGCCATACATTACATGATTGTGTTGGCTGTGAAGATGAATATGTCTTGAGGATAGACCCGATAGAGTTCTAGTTTTGATTTGAAATAGGGCTACTCTAATTACGCCAACCTAATTAGTGAATACGAATGTAAATGGTATATATGTAAGATACTTTTGAAGATAGAGGGTGAATGAGAGAACAATGAAGATGAGAGATAGAGAGAAATGATGAAGTGAGTACAAATGTGCAAAATTGTATGTATGAGTAGATAAAATTGTTGAGTATACTATATAGAGAAGCTTTGTATTCAATGCTTTACTAGAACTAAACTCCAACACAAGAAGGTACATTCTATCTTAGTTCTCATCCAGACAGTGTTGCCATTCTTTGTTTTTGTAAATTACTTCAGGCTGTGAGCCTTCAAGGGAAGTGCATCTTGATAGTGAGCCATTGTAATATTCTATATCCAGATATATTATATTGTGAGTTAATCCTCATCATGGTTTTTCCCATTTTGGGTTTTCCACGTAAAATTCCTAGTGTTCATGTGCCATGTTCTTTTCAATGTATTCATTCCTAATTGCAGTTAGATATGTTTTAATAATTGGATGGTTCATAACTGAGTAGTTTAATGGAATATTGATTCACCCCCCAGTATTCCGGGTGTTCAACACCTCTGGTTCTCTCTAAGAATTTATCTACTACCAGCCAGGTGACGATAGCCTCGATAGAGATACTTGAATTACCCTTGCTAATTGAGTTCATTTTCAGATTTTCATTCTTTTCTCTCTTTCTCATATACTGATTCTCTTAAAGCATATTTTATTATTTCCATCAATCCTCAAGAAGTGAATCCTAAGCAACATGTTGAGAACCACAGTGGACATTGTGAAAGAAATGTAACTCTTTATATTTTTCACTTGGAATAGAGCTACCCCACCCAATGTAAAATAACTTGTGGATTCATTAAGATGTGCAAAACATGATAGATTTTCAAAGACTCCCCATCACTTTACAATGCACCAAGTACTAGGTTATGCTAAAATTCCCAAGGTGAGAATGGATGAAGGTAAACCAAAGTTTTCAAGTCAACTAACTGATCAAATGTTTGAAAATACGGACAACAAACCCCCAACAAATTCACCTTTCAACATGACTTACATACAACTTAGTTCCCACTCTCAATGAGAGGAACCCTTAGAAGAAGGAAAATAAAAGGAAAAGGATAGAGGGAGTGAAAAAAAACAAGTCCACAGACATGATGAACTAGCCAAAAATAAATAAAATGAGAACAAGATCCAACAAACAAAACAACCAAAGACCAACAATGAGGGACAAAACAGAAAACCAAGAAACAAAAACAAACAAAAAAGGACACTAAGGAAAGAAATGAAAAAAAAATCCTTAAAATGAAAGAAAAGAAACCAAAACCCATGAAAAATGAACTAATCTAAACTAACACCTAACTATCGTAATCCTAAACTAACTCTAAACTAAGCTCCAAGAACACAAGACTGCAAAAATTTGTACATCTTCCTGATTGATTTTTCATTGTGTAAGAGCATTAACTTATTAGGTATGGTTCTAAACCTAGCAAGTTTGTCTTTATACTCAAAAATGTAAAGTTCACATGGAATAAATTCATTTCGAGATTGAAAATCTTGAAAAACTAAAAGTTGTGGATTTTTTGCCTTGTCATGATTAACCCACATACATGTCTTACTTTTCCTAGCATCATGATCGAACTAAAAATAATCAAAATACAAAGGATAATGAAAAGAAACCACCTAATTTAGAAGAATTACAGTTGTCGATGCATGCTCATGCCGTATGAAATTGTCTTCTTGAGGTTTCAGCTCATGAAACATGTTCCATTTTTTCTAGGTACATGCAAGTCAACATAAAGAATGTCCATTAGTAATGTATCACTATTATCTAAGATGCCAAATAAGGTTTAAAATTTACATGCATGTCCTTATCATTATTAACACTGGTCTAAAACAACAAACCAATGTGTTCGATTTCACCAGGACTATCAACTTCAATCATGCTCTCCAAAATATAAATTTCATCAGTTACATAATCAACTTCCTCAACCTTTAAATCAATTTGTTCAACAGTTGCCTTACCTGTCATGGAAATCTCCCTTGGAAAAAATAAAGTAGAGCAACTTACCTCAAATGAGGAACCAAAAGGATGAATCCTACATGAATCACCTAAAGTGAGGTTTGCTATGTAGTTGGAATACCCATGTCCCAACATTGTTGCATTCAACTTTGGCATGGGATCATAGATTCTCTCGGTCTCCTTAGAAGGAATAAGCTGCAAATCATCTCAATTGCCCATTTGTGGAGTCTACAAAATTTTTCCCTCATGAGACACAATTTTCCTTTCAACATTTCTCTGCATGTCACCAACAAGAGCATGAGAATCAACATCCGGTTCATCACAATTAATGCCAGAAATAGTGATACATGGAAAAACAGGATTTTCTTCAGATAACTCATTTGAATGCACAAAGTCAAAGCTAGTAAATACCTCCCCACTTCATGTTCCTACATATCATCAACAAGAATGTGCAAATCAATGTTGAGTTCACCGCTGTTAAGGTCAAATTCATTAATGCATGATAAACAAGGATTTGAACTTTGAACAACTCATTTAAATGAACATAATCAAAACCAAGAAGATTCTTCCCCATTTCATTCTCCTCAACCTGTTGAAGTAATTTAATTTTTGGGGTAACCTCTTGATATAATCCATTTGATATTCTTCTATTTCATCTAGCTAAATCTCATCATACATTCCTTTTTGCAATAAAACACTAATTCCATCCATGTTAGTATTTTTATTAGCATTGAAATCCAATCTATTTTCTTGACATGCGTAAATCTGATCTAATTGACCATCAGGTAGCACTTGATGAATCTACACATCCATTTGAACTTCTTCTCCTAAAGATTCCACTTGGAACTCAACTTCTTGGCCTTCACCAAGAGATCTATTTGCAATCTCATTCAGAACTATGTTGTTCTCTATTTTCGTATGTTTATCATTCAAATAAGCAGAATCACTTCCCTATGCTAACCTATTAAAGGGTGTTTCTTCCTTATCAATGATCATGAAAGAATCTATGAACGTATCAATAAATTCATTTTCCACATCTAGCAAATCTGAACAAGATGGAGAATCTTTATCAGTCAACAAGTCCATTTCAACATGATGCTCGAGGTCATCAAATGATGGAGATGAGCTAGACATCCTCTCACAGTTACTTTCATCATTTCAAATGGACTCATTACCATCTTCATGTGTGCTAGCTGTTTCATCTCCCTCATTGAGTGGATGAATATTCCTATGATCTTCTATGGGAATAAACAACTCTTCAATAGGGATCAGTCACTTCAAATATAAATCCATCCTTTGGAGGAAATTATTGCACCCTATCTTACCATGTTGATTTGTTTGATGTATACTACATCCACTTGATGCAACAAGTCCTTATAGCCTCAGACTACCTAATTCCTCCAATTTCTCATTTAATCTATTTTGTGCATATGGAATATCTACCCAACATGAACCATGATCTACTGTCCCTTCATGACATTGTTGCACATCTTGCTCAAAAGAATTGTTCAAAGCATTGGAAGGAGACTCTTTAGTTGTTGATTTCTTATGATTGCGGTCCTATGCTAACTCTTCATCTCTTTCAATGTTTTCATTAGTATTAACATTCCCAATTAAATTAGACTCTAACTTGATCTTTCCATTATGCTCCAAATTTAAATATGTTTCATGCTCTTTTTCAAATAAACCATCAAAATGATATATTTGTTCATCTAATCCTTTTCTTACAACTTCATCATGATTTAATGCATTATGCATTGGAGTATGATCAAAAGTAGATGATAAAGCCACAAAAACTTCATTAGAGGGTGAAACATTTACATCCTTTGCTATAGATTGTGCATTTTGACCCTAAATTTGACCTTGTAAGTATGTGATCTAATTTGTTGCTTTAGTTGCTTACATGCTCTAGAAATTATGAATATTGTAGTTGATTGATTGAGATGATTGCACCTGAGCATACCCACCGAATAGGTTGAAAGAGGGTTGTAATGGTTGACAACTTTCAATTAATTGCATATTATAACTCCCAACTTGTCTACTTGTACCATTTGTAATGTCATCTCCACATTGTGACAACAAAAGAGCCTTGTTGAATGCATCATGCAAGGTAGTGATCTCACCAAAATTTCTAATCTACCCTACAAAGGAGACATCCAAACACCATAAGTAATGTTCTTTCAATACTAATTACCATCCAATTTGAAGCTTGAACCCTTTGATACATGAGAATAAACCTATGATTGAATTGAGTAATAGACTCTTTATGTGTCCTCATGGATGCAAAATAAAATAATGAATCTTGTGCACCCACATCAAGATCAAATTGAATTAAAAATAGACTTTCTAGTTCAACCCATGAGCAAATAGAATCTGTTAGAAGATTCACATACCAATGAAGTGTCATACCTTGAAATTTTTTGATGAACAATTGAGAAATGGTATCTTCACGCTGAACCTAGAGAAAAAAACAATAAATCCTTGCAAATTTTGACATGATCTCTAGCAGTTTTTCCATCATTAGGGAAAAATAAAGGAATCCTATTATGCATGTGATAAATAATTTCGTTAATAATATCGAGAATACACAAAGGGCTACCCATTAGAGTTGGGTTTTCCTAAGATCTAACCCACTCTAACATGCAACAAACCAAAAATGCTTAAGGTGGCCCTCCTAGCGCCATTTCTATTGATGACCAAATTGACACATGCAACATGCAAGCAAGATGCAATTACCTTATCTCTCTTGAAAAAGGCGAATGGTCGTGAAATCGATCACCTTCTAAGGTCCTAGGTGTTGGGTCACAATGTTTTTTTTTTGCTAAGTGGTCAATATGGCTATAATATTCAAGGGGATTTTTGGTTATGTGTTTCTTGGTTGTTGCAAGACCAAACTCTAATCTAAACCTATTCTAATTGAAGAATAAAGAAAATCAAAAGATAGATCAAGGATGCGAGAAAGAAAAGAATGTTGATTCATCTAATTAGCCACACCTGATATTCTTCAAGGAACTTCTAAATAAGTTGCATAATAAATCAACATGTAACCAATACACGATTACATTCATTCACAGCGTGAAAATCAATAGCATATTGCAAATCATTCATTACAACCCAAATTCAATAAAAGATAAAACCTCATTTTATTCTCTTGAAGAACATCAAATTAAATAGATAATTAGAAAGATACCATTCTAGAGCGTAATATAAAGTAGGTTTAAGTCCAATTGATTCTATTGGGTTTAACCAAATAATCAACATTTACAACTCCAACATGCTTCACTGGTGTATGAAAACTAATATCTTCAAATAAACTCAGCTAACTAAGAATGCAAAAAATCTACTATCTACTGCCTAACTTGCTAAAAACTAACTTCTAAACTCCCCACTAAATTCCTAACTTGCTACTATCAAACCCCTTCAAATGATCTTGATTTTACATTTAATAGCTCAACAAAATCATCATTCCTACCAAAACAACACATGCAAAAAAGTGAACCATTTGCATGCATGCAGTTACTCCATTAAGGAAGATTCCATTTTTAGTTTATGTTTGACTTAGTGAACTTTAGTTGGTAGTTGCAACTTCTAGCTTTACTTGGAGTCTATCCTTTTGCATGGCATAAGGCAACATACTCTTTTGGAAGTGACATAAAATGGGACCACCATGCCTTGTTTTACTTCCAACTTGATATTCCCTTGTTTTCTCATTAGCGTTGGAAATCTCGACCATTGTACTTTTGTCAATTTCCTCAAAAAGGTACCTATAAACATTAAATTGCATTAATTAATTTATAAAATTAATTAATTAATAATGTTTCATATTATTTCAAGTAAATCCATTTAATGAACTCTAAATCGGTGTTATTTTAAAATATTAAAAGTAAAATAACATTAAAAAAAAGTCATGGCTTGGATGGATTTAATAATTCGCTCCTATTCACTTCTCAAACCTGGTACCTGTAAAGATCACATCAATTCACATAAATAATACTTTTTGTAATAAATACATAATCAATCAATAAAATTAATTAAATCATAGAGATCAATAAATTAAAATGCTTGACTTAATCAATTTTCATTTAAAATCATGAAATTCCAAGTGTTCCCAAATTTGCACAATAATCCTATTAATCCAATTCTTTATCGGATGCAAAAATAAAAGGGGTCACGTGGGATCATGGGCTTGTAATGTCCAAGTATGACATAAACAACAACAAAATCTAGACACTTTATAACTCAATACATTTTAACTTTGACATATTAACTAGGTAACAAGATAGAAAGCATACTTTTTCAAAATTTTAACCCTTTCTTCCCCCAATTCCTTCTTTCCCTCTCTTTTCTTTCAAGAAGTTCCTGTGCAAACACTCCGCTTCCATGTATCCCATTTTTTATTCTTCAAATATAAGTACATGTTGCAAGGTCTGCACCCTTGGTTTCCTTATGTCGTGCATCACATTGCTCGGTTTCGTGACATAGCTTAACTACCTCCCATAGATTCACTAACTTTGACAGTTGTATTGGACATTAATAGGTTGATCTTTTGATGCAACAACAACTGTCTGTGCAACAATACACTCATTCCATGATGACCCTTTAGACCATATGCATGTCTTGCCTTCATAGCTTTGTATCCTTTGAAATACTCCAATAGTTTTTTATTTCCCATCCCAATCCATTGCTCATTTTTGTCTTGATCAAGGATTCTGTTATGAATGATGACTATATGGGCCAAACAATTTCTTGATCATTTAGTGTCTCTCACAAGTCCTTCCACTTCCATTTACTTCAATTGTCTCAAACATCAACTCGACATATCCATCTTATGCATTTCCTGAAATCATGGCATGGCATGGGATAGCATCTCCTTGATCAACTCTATTGAATGGATCACATCATGTCCTATTCCTTAGATCGAGTGGGTTTTGGCATAGGGTAGGGAGATTGACTTCACATCTGCCAATTTCATTTTCTTGGGGGTTTCTGACACTTTTTAAATCAAATCAATTTTGTGTATATCCCACAAACAATGTTATTGCATGACATGACATCGCTTTTAAGCATTCTGTAAATAGTTTTAAACATCTTGTTTATATCTCCACATTCGCGTGGATAGAGAGGACACTGATAATAGCTGCAGGATTTCATTTTATATCTGCCATTGCATCTACTTGAAAGTTTCTAATGCCTTTTCACAAACCTATTTTGTGAATATCCTACACAATGGTACCTATCATCACATATCATTGAAGCATTTTGTACAACAACCCACACCCTAGTCTATGCTTCCACACTTTGTATGAGAGGATGCTGGAAAAGGTAGCAAAATCTGTTTCACACCTACAAATCACAAATCACAATTTGCTTGAAAATTTTGATTGCCTCTCACCCAAAATCCATTTTAAACAAAACTCGCTTTTTTTTTTTGTATTTTAATGATTTTCTAATTGTTTTTGTATTTTTAAGCTATTTAATTTTTTTTGTGTTTTAGAATTTTCTAATTTTGGGGGCATTTTCAATTAAGAATATTTTGTATTTTTTATATCATTCTTTTTGTATTTTCAAGGTTTTCTATTTTTGTTTTTGATTCCAAGATGGGATATTAAAACCAAAAAAAAGGAAAATGAAAATCCAAGACAAAAAAGGAAGACCAAAAATGGAGAAGACAGGAAGCGAAAAAGTGAAGAAGAGATGAGTTGAGATTGGAATTCAAGCCGATCTTGGACTTTCAAAAGAAATTCTGAATCTAGTCCAAAGTTTTGACCCCAATAGGAAAGGACAAGGGTCAAGATTGGGAATCCAAACTAGACTTGAACTTTTGGGAGAATTTCTAAATCCGATTCAGAGTCCCAATCTCGACAAAGGAATTGAAAACGGTCCTAGGGAACAAAAGGCCCTAGGACCAAAATAAATATAACACGCAAATAATGAGTACTAAAAATAGCCTGGGACCCTATTGCATAAGGTTTGAATTATGTTTCAGAACCTGAGACCTGAACAAGACAAAAGGGAAACAACTTAAGGTCCCAGGGTTGTAGACAACTTCGGGACAAGACCTAGAATGACTAAAAATGAAAAACGAAGACCAAAACAACAATGAAGGGAAAAGGGGAAAGACACAAACAAGAACAACACAACAACAACACAACAAAGCAAAAAAATGAAACAAAGTAAAACAAAGGGGCCCCCCCCAATTTGGCAAGCAAAAATTTGGGGTATGTATGCAGGGCATAAAAAATACCATACTTATTTATGAGATGGATGGCCTTAGGGGAAATACTTTGTGCTAAATAACCTTGCAATTCCCTAGCTAGCCTCATGGTGAATACATCATTCACTCTTTTGAATTTATGATAACTATTCTCCAATTGTAAGCCAGAGTAATAATTGTAGATTTGAATTTGGCCATCCAATTCTTCAACACGGTTAAGTCCTGGGCATGGTTTGGTGCATGCTAAAGCATAAAAGAGATACAAAGAAATATAAAAGGATTTATTGACATGAAATCCAACTATAGCAACATGTAACTTAGTCACTGATAAGGGTTTCCCAATCTAAGTATTGTTGACCAACACAAACAATTTGCACAATGAAAAACATCTATTCTTCAAATTCACGAGCTTTAACATTATCTCTTAATCTATGCAACAATACAATGATATTTGAAATTTCATCTTGAAATGTAACTGTTATACCTTGCATAACCACCCCACTTTGATCTGAATAAAAATGGGTCCCCCTTTTCTCTTTTTGTTTTCTCTTCTTTTTGTTATATGTTTTGCTCTTGAGGTTTCTTCTATTTTCCGCCTGAGTTTGTCTCCTTGCTCTATCTGATTTAATCTTGGTTCTATTTCAACCTAGGCTGGTTTTCTTCTTGCTAGGGATTGACTAAAATAATTATAAGCAATGGTGGATTTATTATAATATATCTTATTTGCTTTTGAGGACTAATGCAGACCTTCCTTTTGCAGGGTTAAATCCTACACTTGATGATGTTTGCTGAGGCTCGGTTGGAAGGTTGTCCTCAATCCAGTTGATCATGAAAATCAGCTAAGGCAAAAGTCAGCAAGACTTTTCTAGACTCTTACCGACTGGTGGCTCGACTCTGACCATTTGAAATCCAAAGAATCAGAATACTCCCCATTATGGATCTTATCAGCATAAGGTTATCACGATCTCCCCGACCCATGGTTTGTTTTGTTCAAATCTGTGTCTATGTTGCCTATCGGCAAGACCCGAGGGATGTTGTGGCGAGTGGAAGTTACATACAAGCATCTATTGGCAGGACCAAGTTCTTCGTCTTGGCGACCTAGGGGTTTCCTCTATCGGCATGAGTTTGTCTTCGGAGAGAAGTCTCAGCGAAGAAGGAAAGTCACACCGACATAGCGCGAGGGGATTCTATCGATGGTCTTCGGTGAGAGAATCAATATGTCACGGTGACAAAAGGGTGAACTTATAAAGTTTTTGCTAAGACATAGGATGTCTATAGAATGTCTCCCCGACAAGAGAGTGCTACAACGACACATTTGGAACAAAAAGAATACATATTGGTATAACTACAGAAAAGTCTCCCCGAAGTGCTCTCGATTCAGCGAAAGGAAGCCCCGATCGGTATAAAGTCTCACTGACCAGAGGAAGTCATAGCAACAAAGAGGAAGCTTGCCTAAGAGAGAAGTGGCTTCGGCAAGATGTCTCACCGAAAAGTGAACTCTTGCCGAAGTAGGGCGCCATCGGTGAAACGAGGTGGCTTCGGAAAAAGGTCTCGCCAATGATCCCCAGTCTGGGCAACTAGAGAAGTATGGTCTCGACAAAGGAAGAAAACTTTGCCATAAGGTCTCCTCGACCATGGAATGTCATACTGAGAAGAAGGGAGGTCCCACCAAAGTAAAGCGGTATCAGAAAATGAGTTTCTCTTCGCCATAAGGTCTTGGTAAAATCTCCATGCCTTGCCAACTAGTGAACGATTCGGCGAGGCAAGACCTCGGTGTAAGGTCTTGGCGAAGAAGGGAGGTCTCGCCGACATGAAGGAACTCGTTGAGGATTAAGGAGATTTGGTGTAATGTCTCACCGACTCAAGAGGGTCACGCTGAAATGAGGGAAATCAGAGAGACTCCAGAAGCATAAAGGAGTTTGTTGAAGGTCTTGCCAACAGCGATGGATTTCCCAGTGAAGGAGATATCAGTATAACCAAAGATAACTCGCCGTAGCCTCTGGCCGACAGTAAGATGTCTTGCTGATAACAAAGAGGGGCTCGGTAAGAAAAGAGGAGTTCGTTATGAGGTCCCGCCAATTAGCGATGGTCTTGCTGATATAAAACAAGCTCGGGGTGAAAGGTCTGGCTTCGCTATGACGTCCCATCGACTAGCGACTATCTTGTCGATGGTTTTCATGAGCTCGATATGACTTCTTTGGGTCGCTGAAATGTCTTGCCAACTGTCTAATGTCATGCCGATGGTTACCAGCAGAGATATAATCGCATCGGGGAGACACGATAAGTGTCTCACTGACATGTGATTTAGGATGGACCACTTTTGACCGCTAGAGAAGCTCGCGTGGCATATGCCCGACCAATCAATGGAAGCTAAGGGAGTGATTCATTGGTCCCTTTGACTGTCTTGGGAAAGAAGGCCAACATAATGCAAACCAAATGGACTCTTTCTGAGAACAGGTGGCAATGGATTGGCTCAGGCGGTGCAAAGAACTACAGAGAGGCCCGATGGTGCTTCCAGAAGGTGGTCAATGAGCAGGGAAGTCTAGAACACAAAGGAGGCCGAGTGACAGAAGAAACTATGACTCACAAGGACAACTGTGGCGACCATTGACAGAGGCAGATTAGTATTAATGAAGATATTTTGAGCATTCAAGGCGACCCCAACGGAGTTCGAAGATGGACACGAAGATAAGAGAGTTAATGCTGCAGCTGCCAAAAGATCTAAAAAACCTTCTCCTATGGGTAAAAACCCTTCATCAACATGGGTAGTAGGGCTTCACATTGAATGAAGTTTTGACTTTCCTCAGAAAGATCTGAGAGCCAACTCTCCTGGATGCAGATATTTTGTAAACCCTAGCATAGGGGACAACGCATTCTTTTGGTACACACTCTGTATAAATGGAATTCTTGCCTCTTTGTAAAGGTTAGATAGTGAGAGATTAGAACTTGGAGGTTTTAGAGAACATTTAGACTGAGAACTTTTTAGAGTTAGAACTGTTAGGAGTTAGTCAATTAACAAAAGGAGATAGAGTTGCATCTTGATTCTTAGCAATAAGAGTTAGCAGTAAGATTTCAGTACAGATTGTAATGTATTTTCCAAGTTGTCTTAGTGTAGTTGGAAACAATCCGGAGACTTAGATTCTCTGTACACTGGTGATTGTGCCAGCTTTGTAAATATTGTTTATCTATTTTAATAACAGTAGAAGCAATCAGAGTTTAATCTACTTCATGTTGTGTTCTAGAATGATATTTGTCGTAAATTGATCATTTGATTTGTGAACTCTCCAAGGAATGAAATGTTATTTGTGTTTTATTTAAATAGTAGCTAAAAAAATCTTTATTCAAATTAGCACTGAGATTGAAAGAGGTTGTGTGTCAATCACAGGTTTACTTTGTTCTGCAATTTTAGTTAATAATTCCTTAAAGTTAACAAGTTTGGTTAAGATTGGATGAACTATTTTTCTTTTCTGTTTCAAAGCCTTGATCTATCTTTTTCTATTTTCTTTAAAAAACCACTGTTAAAGTAGGTTTTATTTTCATGCTTGATCTGAGAACTATCCAAAAGCTCAACACCAGTAGGCCCCTTGAATATTACTATTGCATTGACCACTGAGTAACATCAACACAGTTGAGACCCAACTACAAAGACCTTGGGAGCTAAGGCATCCATGTGTTGCCTTTCTCTTTTAGGAGAAGCAGAATAGCAATATTCTGTTTGCATGTTGTTGTGCCAAAATCACCATCAACAAAAACTGGCGCTAGAAGGAGGGCCTAGAAGGGAAAACTAGATAAACCTGGGTTCTCATCCCTAGAGAAGTCCCATAGAGTTCTTTGATCAGTTGAAAATCCACCACCCTTGATAGAACTCAAGACCCCAATAAAACACAAGAGTCACTGGATTGGGGCAGTCATCATACCACCCTTATCAGCTCCACTCACTCCACCAGGCTTTTCACCAATACCCCAGTGGATACCCATCAATCCACCATCCAATCCATCTCAATTGTCATCACAGCTGGTTCAACCCATACAACAGCTGGCTCAACCACCACCACCACCAATGACCTCCTTTCAGAATAATCTCTCTCCATTGGGGACTATTCTTGGAGGTTTTCATGACATGCCTAAGAACCCTGAGAAGTTCTATCCTAAGTATATCCATGGTGAATCAAGGAGTGCTGAAGAGCACATACAAGCTTTCAAGGATGCTTGTACCCGGGCTCAAATAGCTCACCATGATGTAGTTTGTAGGTTGTTCCCTTATTCCTTAGGGGACATGGCATACAATTGGTATCTCAATCTCCCACAAGGTTCTATTCTGACCTGGACAGATTTGGAAAATGCTTTTATTAATCAGTTTAGAGTCTATGTGGACCCAACCCTTCTGTATCATCAATTTGCAACCATAAGGAAGGAACCACGTGAATCTTTGCCTTTATTCAATACCAGGTTCCAGCGAATGTATAGGAGATTGCAAGATCCCTATCTAGTTACCGAAAACAATGCCATTCAGACATAATTCAGGGTTACAGACCCTTTGCTAGGTTTGTTCCTACAAAGAACTTATCAACCAGCTGATATTGATTCCCTATCCAAAGTTTATCACTTGGCTATCAAGCTGCAACAACAGACTAACTCTCAATCAAGATTGGGGGAGGTTTCCCTTTAATAGGGTACCAGATGCCTAGTCCACCCCCTTTATTCAACACCATTCCAGGAATGTCTCCTTCCCACTATGGGCCTATATCTGAATTGAAAACTCAACCTCCTATTCCATTCTTTGCTAACAGGACTCCTGACCCTTTTCAACAACCACAGGTCCCTTAGGGTCCCCTGGGTCTTCATTACCAAGTTGGAACCCCAAGTCATGTTGATCAACCACCTATTGCTAAGGCTGTCGAAAGTGAGAAGACAATTCAACTCGCAATTGAGGTAGAAACCTTGAAGAAAACGTTGTCTCAAGTTACAAATGATATGGCCCAGCTTAGGCTCAACCCTTCTTAGAGTCAAGGTAATTAACCTAATCAAAACAACAACAACTAGGGTACTTCTCAGAATAGCAACAATTCCAACCAGAGGGGTTATCAGGGCCAAAATTCCTCTAACCAAGGCTACTAAAATCAGAATAGAGGATATAACCAAAGGCCAAATAGCAACAAACAATGGAATACAAGACCAAACAATGGTGGGGTTCCCCACAATTATCAAGCCAATGAGGAAAGGTCACATATTGCAAATGTGGCCAATTTGAACTTTATGACTAACTGGTGCAGGCTACATAATACTGCAACTCATTCTGAGGTGAACTGCCTTGAGGTGGAAAAGGTTGTCAAGATGGAACAAGAATATAACCACAAATTCCAAGGGAATTCAAAAAAAGGAGGTGGCTCAGTGGATACATCAATGACCTATGAACTCTTTGAAGAAGAGCCTTCATTCCCAAGGAAAGAAGAGAATGAATCAGAGGAGGATTCATATGATGCCCAAGCTTTTCAGACAAAGGGAGGACATTTTTTGAGAAATCAGAACAAGGGCTTGTTCACTACATCAGCACCTCCTAATCACATGGTCCCCCCAAATCAAAATGTTGATAACAATCCTCCTCCACCAAAAGGTCCATCCGACTTCCACAATAGAGGTAATTCTTTTAGTATTGTTAAAAACAATGTAAGTTATGATACCGAATTTGACATTGTTTCTGAGATACATAAACATAAAACTTCTTTTTCATACTTTGACATCTTAAAGTGGTGCCCTGCTCAAAGGGAGATAGTGCTGAAAGCTCTGGAACAAGTGGATAAGTCAAAAGGAAAAAGCAAGGTTACACCCCCTACAAACATGAACGCAGCCTTGTACAGAAGCAAAGTAGGTACTCCACCTTTTCTTTTAATTTTAAGAATTTGTGGAAAGAATCTACACAATTGTTTGCTAGATTCAGGAGCTTTAGGCAATGTCATGCCATTTTCTGTATGTAAGAAGTTAGGACTGAACCCTGTTCAAACAAACAAGAAATTTTTCCAACTGGACAAAACAGAGGTCAATGTAGTTGGGGAATTAAAAAACATACATGTGCAAGTTGGATATGATCCTAGGATCCTAACAAACATTGATATTCAAGTAGCAGATATTCCTGAGACCTATGGTATGCTACTAAGCCGAGATCTAATGAAAAGTATAGGGGGATACCTCTCCTTGGAATTTTCACACATGTGGCTACCATGGAAGGGAATTCTTACTCATATTAGAATTGAAAGTGAGACACGCCTCAAGCATATCATCATTGAGTATGATTGTCCCAATGAGGTAGCTTACTTTGATGTTGAGATAGAGGTTTACAAAAGGGAGGAAATTCTAACCTTCTCAGTTCTCAATGCTAAGGACATGTCAAAACAAAAGTGCCCTAATCCCTTGATTAATGAAAATCAGTGTGCCTTGGTCACCACGCTGCAACAAGATCCACTGATCTTAGGGGAAGACACTGATTTACAAAGCCTTTTACTCCCTAATTGGTGCAGGGTACATTACCAAAACCACTCTGAATTGACCTGTCAACTTTGTATTGACACCTTAAATTGTGTTCCTCAAGCTAAAAAGACTAGCCCAAGGCATTTTGAGGGAGCTACATACCACTTTTCATCTGAAACCCAAGAAGCAACAATGCTAACCATGGATAGGATGCCTTCAAAGGGAGTTCTTTCTCAAACTGAGCCCACCCTAGATATACTATTGAATCAACATATTGATAAAGAGCAACCCCAAGGTTTGTTAGATACCCCTACACTCACAAATGAAACAAAACCCAAGGAATCAACCAAAGGGACAAGTGACTTCCAGGAAGACAACCACTGGTCATGTGATACAACCAAGCAAGAATTGGAGAAGGTATCTAGAGAACCTTTAGAGAATCCTTTCCCTATGACTGGTCCAAAAGATCAAGAAGTCCCACCTTCGGTTAATCCTATTCAAATACCTATGAAAATTTCAAAAGGATTAACCCCCGCTTGTGATCAGTTGTGGACCCTTACCTTTGATGGATCCAAGTCCAGAACCGGTTGTGGTGTTGGGATTGTACTAACTAGCCTGAAAGGGAAAGTTTTCTTTGCTTCTTATAGGCTGCAATTTAGGTGCACTAATACTGTAGCTGAATATGAAGCTTTAGCTCGAGGATTAATGTTTGCACACAAGAAAATGATCTTTGCCCTGGTGGTCCAAGGTGATTCATAAGTAGTTATCAAGAAAGTGCGCAACCAATACACCTGTCATAACAAAAGATTGACAGCATATAGAAATCGAGTATGGAACCTGATCGAGGACTTCGATGCTTTTGGGATTAGGTTGATCCCTAGAGAACAAAATCAAATAGCAGATTCATTAGCTGTTGCTGCTAGCACCTTGGAACCTATGCAAGGCTCTAAGTTTAAAAGATTCTCAGTGGAACTGATATCCACCCCAGTTGTTCCTGACAATATCAAGAATTTCTAGGTCTTTGATGATGATCGACATATCCTTGCTTTCCTAACAAGTTTAGATGTTTTTGAAGGACAGATCATCGATGAATCCAACAGAGATCAAGGGGATTGGAGCCCTGAGGAATGTGATATAGATGGGGTCCTCGAGTTGAAAAGCAATAGCATTCCCAAGGGAATGGTGGCCTTGGAAAGAATTTTTGATTCAGACCCAAGGGCTCGAGAGAAGATGTCAGCTCAAGATAAAGGAGGTCAATATGAAGTTGTTAACTTAGCTGACTCTGGCCCTGAAAGGAATGTCTACATAGGGAAGGCCTGCCCTGAGGCAATTAGAAAAGACATATTGATGGCACTTAGGAAAGATATTTCTGCAATTGCTTGGGGGTGTAAAGACTTAAAGACATTTGACGCTTCTGTCATGACTCATACCATCCCTTTGAAGCCTAAGGCTAAACCCTTCCGACAGAAGCAACGTCTTGTTAGTGCTTTGATTGAACCATTGATATTCAAAGAAGTTCATAATTTTCTCTCTGCAAGGATAATCTTTCCTGTGCGTCATTCAACATGAGTAGCCAACTTGGTTCCAGTCTGAAAGAAGAATGGGGAGATTAGATTGTGCGTGGAATTTAGAAATCTCAATCGAGCTTCAGAAAAGGATAACTACCCACTTCCTTCTTTGGATGAAGTGTTGTAGATCGTAAATGGGTCTTAGATGATGTCATTCCTAGATGACTACTCTGGATACAACTAGGTAATGGTTAACTATGAAGATAGAATGAAGACACCTTTCACCACAAAGTGGGGAACATTTTCTTATAGGAGGATGCCATTTAGTTTAATAAATGTTGGGGCGACCTTTCAACGTGCAATGGACATAGCATTCAATGATCTGATTGGAAAGTGTATCATTGTCTACATGGATGACCTGATGGTATTCTCCAGAGATCAATTGAACCATGCTGCGGACTTGGCCAAGGTTCTAGAACGCTGCATCCAGTACGACGTCTCCTTGAATCCTAGAAAGTGCACGTTTGGAGTTTCTGAGGGCAAGCTTTTGGGACATGTGATCTCTGAAAGAGGAATATCGATTGACCCAGATCGAGTTGAGACCATTATGAAGATCACCAGGCCAGGAAACAAGAAAGAAATGAGGTCTTTCTTTGGGAAAATCAATTTCATAATAAAATTCATCATGGGCTTTGCTGAAATCGTGAAACCCCTGAACGAAATGATGAAAAGGGACGCTAAAACAGAGTGGACTGAACAAGCTAAGGATGCATTTTCAAAAATCAAGCGATCCATCTCTGAAGCACCAGTTCTTACCAGTCCTGATTACTTGAAACCATTCTACATCTACTCCTTTGCCTTTGAGCATTCATGCCTAGCTATCCTAACCCAACGAGGAGAAGAGGTAGAGGAGAGGCCGATTGCTTTCATGAGCTCTCCGTTCAAAAATGCAGAAATGAAATACCCACCTCTAGAGAAGCAAGATTTTGTGCTGGTTCAGGATGTTAAGAAATTCTGACATTACATTCTTTGAAGTCAATTCATTGTTGTAGTTCCTAATGCAGCTGTGAAGTTCTTACTAATGTAGAGCGAGTTGGGAGAAAGGAGAGGCAAATGGATGACCATCTTGTAAGAATTTGATCTAGAGATACATCCCATGAAACTAGTCAAGGGCAAGGGTTTATCCCAGTCCATGGCAAACGTTGGCGACAACATCATTTGTCAGCAATACACGACCTAGTCTTTCTCTAATGACCCATCGTATGCTGATACCATTTGCTTTATGCTCAACAATCGTTGTCCAGGAGGAATGAATACCACTCAAAGGAGAGCCCTGAGACTGAAAAGTTTTCATTACATGTTCAAAGGAGGGTTGCTATACAAGAGGAACTTCGAAGGAATATACCTAAGATGCCTTGATCATCAAAAGGCCAAGCAAGTGATCTCTAAGTTTCATGGGAACATGGCATAGGTCATGGTTTTGCAGATTCTCTGGCACACCAGATCCTTAGGTCTAGTTATTACTGGCCCTGTGTATTCAAAGATGCCCATCAACACATAAGAACATGCCATGTATGTCAGATTTCTGCACCAAGGGAACTCCATCCTGCTATGCCACTGTAGCCAGTCTATGAGGTAAGGCCATTTGCCCAATGGGAACTGGATTTCATTGGGGTTATTAACCCAAAATCTACTGCAGGACACAAATTCATTTTGACTACAACTGACTACTGCACAAGATGGACAGAAGCCATACCCTGCAAGAACAACACCACAGCGGTAGTGACCAAGTTCCTCACTGAGTGCATCACTACAAGGTTTGGGGTGCCCTTCGCGTTGGTATGTGACAATGGCTCTGCCTTTTCTTCTGCTAAGTTTATTTCCTGGGTATATGATCACAAAATTGTTTTGAAATACTCTTCAAACTATTACCCACAAGGAAATGTAGTAGTAGAGTCAACCAATAAGAACATCTTAGGGGTAATTAAGAAACTGCTAGAATGTAACCCTAGAGACTGACATACCTAGCTAAGATTTGCATTGTGGGTAGATAGGACTAGGATTAAGGCTGCTTTAAACACCTCACCATTCAAGTTGGTATATGGCCAAGAGCCTGTCTTTCCTATCCATCTGCAAATACCTATCCTTGAGTTCATGCAAAATTTTTACTCTAGTGACAATAGGATAGAAGTCAAACTAGTTGCTCTGTTGAAACTAGAAGAACAAAGAGATGCTACTTTACAACAATTATTCAGCCATCAGGCTGTTGTCAAACGATGGTTTGACAAAAGAGCCAAGATAAAGGCCTTTAGGATATCAGACCTAGTACTGTTATGGGACAAAGCCAATGAAAAGAAGGGAAATCACCAAAAGTTTGACAAACTCTGGTTAGGTCCTTATCAAATTGCTGAGATCTTGGGGGAAAACGCTTTCAAACCGAATAGCTTAACTAGAGAACCTGTTCCATTGCCTGTCAATGGGCAGTTTCTCAAGCACTATTTTGAGTCATGAAGCTTATTAGTAATTTGTTATTCTTTCTGTGAATAATTTATTTGTCTCCTGTTTGTAAATAATTTGTATTTATATAAATAGCTTTTGTGCTTCTGCGTGTAAATAACTCTTTCCTTTGTGTGAATATCTGTTGCTCTTTGTGTAAGTAATTCACTCTCTATTTGTAAATAGTTTACTGTTTATTTGTTTTTCTTTCTTTCTGTTCTCTGAGTTTTCTTTGCTCTTTGTTTTTTGTTTGTTCTGTTCTTTGGGGGTTGATCTGTTCTTTCCATTTGAAGCTGTGGGTTGTTATCTGAAGCATACTTTGGTCATTAGGAGAGAAGTGGTTTAGATATTTTCAGGTTTCATGATTTTTTTTATTTTGTCCTCAATTCGCTGTTTCATGATTATTGTCAATAAAAGTTGTGGAAAGTTTTGAAAACAAGGTGCCAAGTAAGTAGCATTCATCAACTCTTCTGAATCCATCACAAATCATTAAGATCATCTCCTCTGTAGTAGTATATTTGTCTTTGAGTGGTAGTGTTGTAAGATTTGGGTGAAAAATTTGATCTCCCAAGTGCTATTATGAGGTCCATGGTAGTTTTCAACCCATATTAGATGTTAAGCATCTGACATATTGAAAAAGAGCTAAATGAAATATCTGAGAACTCTATGAGAAAACAAAAAAGAAGAAGAAATAATTATCAAAGGAAAAGGAAGACTCAATATGAATGGGTGATTCCAGTATCTCTACCGGGGCTATGGACAAATGACTGGCAGTAGAGCAATGCTATGAGAAAACTAGAGGTATCTCCGTTAGGGCTATTGATGCCTGGCTGGCAGCAGAGTAATGCCCAGGATATCATTGCACAACAGCCAAAGGGAATCAACCTATGTAGCTCAAATCTTGCACATTGTTGTCTCAAAGATGAGGAGAACAATATGGAAGGATGATGCACTATCAAGCACACACATAGATTCAGGGGTAGCCTTTGATTGACTTACATTTGAGATTCTAGCTCTACCTTGCTTGTTATAACTGACCCAACTAGAGTTGTGATGTTCATGAACCAGGAGTTCTAGGTAGCTGAATCCTTCAGATTCATAAAATGGTTAAACCATTTTCCCAGCCGAGTCACCATTTGTTATGCCTTGCATAACCACCCCACTTTGATCTGAATCAAAATGGGTCCCCCTTTTCTCTTTTTGTTTTCTCTGCTTTTTGTTATATGTTTTTCTCTTGAGGTTTCTTCTGTTTTCTGCCTGAGTTTGTCTCCTTTCTCTATCTGATTTAATCTTGGTTCTATTTCAACCTAGGCTAGTTTTCTTCTTGCTAGGGATTCACTAAAATAATTATAAGCAATGGTGGATTTATTATAATGTCTTATTTGCTTCTCAGGACTAATGTAGACCTTCCTTTTGCAGGGTTAAATCCTACACTTGATGATGTTTGCTGAGGCTCGGTTGGAAGGCTGTCCTCAATCCAGTTGGTCATGAAAATCAGCTAAGGCAAAAGTCAGCAAGACTTTTCTAGACTCTTACCGACTGGTGGCTCGGCTCTGACCATTTGAAATCCAAAGAATCAGAATACTCCCCATTATGGATCTTATCGGCATAAGGTTATCACGATCTCCCTGACCCATGGTTTTTTTTGTTCAAATCTGTGTCTGTGTTGCCTATCGGCAAGACCCCAGGGATGTCATGCCAAGTGGAAGTTACATATAGGCATCTATTGGTAGGATCAAGGTCTTCATCCTGGTGACCTAGGGGTATCCTCTATCAGCATGAGTTTGTCTTTGGAGAGAAGTCTCGGCGAAGAAGGAAAGTCACACTGACACAGTGCGAGGGGATTCTATGGAAGGTCTTCGGTGAGAATCAGTATGTCACGGCAAGAAAATGGTGAACTTATAAAGTTTTCGTCGAGACATAAGATGTCTATAAGATGTCTCCCCAAAAAGAGAGTGCTACAGTGACACATTTGGAACAAAAAGAATACATATAAGTATAACTACAAAAAAGTCTCCCTGAAGTGCTCTTGGTTCAGAGAAAGGAAGCCCCGGTTGGTATAAAGTCTCACCGACCGGAGGAAGTCACAACAACACGGAGGAAGCTTGCTTAAGAGAGAAGTGGCTTCGACAAGATGTCTCACCGAAAAGTGAACTCTTGCCGAAGTAGGGCACCATCGGCGAAACGGGGTGGCTTCGGCAAAAGGTCTCGCCGATGATCCCCAGTCTGGGCGACCAGAGAAGTATGGTCTCAGAAAAGGATGAAAGCTTCGCCATAAGGTCTCCCCGACCATGGAATGTCATATCAACAAGAAGGGAGGTCCCTCCGAAGTAAAGCGGTATTAGAAAATGAGTTTCCCTTTGCCATAAGGTCTTGGCAAAATCTCCATGCCCTGCCAAATAGTGGATGATTCGACAAGAGGCAAGACCTCATGTAAGGTCTTGGCGAAGAAGGGACGTCTCGCTGACATGAAGGAACTCGCTGAGGAATAAGGAGATTCGGTGTAATGTCTCATCGACTAAGGAGGGTCATGCCAAAATGAGGGAAATCAGAGAGACTCCAGAAGCATAAAGGAGTTCGCTGAAGGTCTTGCTGACAGCGATGGATTTCCCAGTGAAGGATATATTGGTATAACCAAAGATATCTCACTGTAGCCTCTGGCCAATAGTAAGATGTCTTGCTGATAACAAAGAGGGGCTCGGTAAGAAAAGAGGAGTTCGCTATGAGGTCTTGCTGATTAGCGATGGTCTTGCCGATATAGAACAAGCTCAGGGTGAAAGGGCTGGCTTCGCTATGACGTCCCATCGACTAGCGACTGTCTTGTCGATGGTTTTCATGAGCTCGATCTGACTTCTTCGGCTCACCGAAACATCTTGCCGACTGTCTAATGTCATGTCGATGGTTACTGGCAAAGATATAATCGCATCGGGGAGACACGATAAGTGGCTCACCAACATGTGATTCAGGATGGACCACTTTTGACCTCCAGAGAAGCTCACGTGGCGTATGCTCAACCAATCAATGGAAGCTAAGGGAGTGATTCATTGGTCCCTTTGACTAATTGACTGTCCTGGGAAAGAAGGCCAATAGAATGCAAACCAAATGGACTCTTTCTGAGAACAGGTGGAAATGGATTGGCTCAAGCGGTGCAAAGAACTATAGAGAGGCCCGATGGTGATTCCAGAAGGTGGTCAACGAGTAGGGAAGTCTAGAACACAAAGGAGGCCGAGTGACAGAAGAAACTATGACTCACAAGGACAGCTGTGGCGACCATTGACAGAGGAAAATTAGTATTAATGAAGATATTCTGAGCATTCAAGGCGACCCCAATGGAGTTTGAAGATGGACACAAAGATGGGAGAGTTAATTCTAAGCCACCAAAAGATCTAAAAAGGCTTCTCCTGCGGGTAGAAATCCTTCATCAGCATGGGAAGTAGGGATTCACATTGAATGCAGTTTTGACTTTCCTCAGAAAGATCTGAGAGCCAACTCTCTTGGATGCAGATATTTTGTAAAACCTAGCGCAAGGGACAACACATTCTTTTGGTACACACTCTGTATAAATGGAATTCTTGCCTCTTTGTAAAGGTTAGACAGTGAGAGATTAGAACTTGGAGGTTTTAGAGAACTTTTAGACACAACTTTTTAGAGTTAGAACTGTTAGGAGTTATTCAGTTAACAAAAGGAGATAGAGTTGCATCTTGATTCTTAGCAATAAGAGCTTCTTTTTTTCTTCTTGGTTAGCAGTAAGATTTCAGTACAGACTGTAATGTATTTTCCAAGTTCTCTTAGTGTAGTTGGAAACAATCCAGAGACTCAGATTCTCTGTACACTAGTGATTGTGCCAGCTTTGTAAATATTGTTTATCTATTTTAATAACAGTAGAAGCAATCAGAGTTTAATCTACTTCACGTTGTGTTCTAGAATGATATTTGTCCTAAATTGATCATTTTATTTGTGAACTCTCCAAGGAATGAAATGTTATTTGTGTTTTATTTAAATAGTAGCTAAAAAAATCTATTATTCGAATTAGCACTGAGAATGAAAGAGGTTGTGTGTCAATCACATGTTTACTTTGTTTTGTAGTTTTAGTTAATAATTCCTTAAAGTTAACAAGTCTGGTTAAGATTGGATGAACTATTGTTCTTTTCTGTTTCAAAGCCCCGATCTATCTTTTTCTATTTTCTTTAAAAAACCCCTATTAAAGTAGGTTTTATTTTCATGCTTGATCTAAGAACTATCCAAAAGCTCAACACCAGTAGGCCCCTTGAATATTACTATTGCATTGACCACTGAGTAACATCAACACAGTTGAGACCCAACTACAAAGACCTTGGGAGCTAAGGCATCCATGTATTTCCTTTATCTTTCAGGAGAAGCAGAATAGCAATATTCTGTTTGCATGTTGTTGTGCCAAAATCACCATCAACAGTAACCTATGCAAATTTTTGGGTAATTGAGACTTCCTCTTCTTTGGGACTATGAGCCACTCCTTAGTAGTGTTGTTTTTATAGTATCCATTCTTCTCATTGAAAAAAAACGTGACAATGTGAAATTGAAGTTTTCAAAAACTTCTCTTTTAGGCAGCTTGAAACAACCATTGATAGTATCTTTGTTGAGGGTGATTAACAAATTATTGTCTTATGTCCTTATTTACCTAGTTTGAGGGTCATAATGGTTGATATATTCAAGGACAAGTTCTGGGCACTACACATCTGCGTGGAAGGTGACTACCTCAAGCATAATACTCTCAACCAATCTCTAAGTAATTGGAGCTCTATCTTTCCTATTCACTCTTTCCCAAAAATAGTCAAGATTTATGTGCCTTAATTGAGTATCACCAATTTTGACCAATGTGTTGGTTAAACCAACTAAATGCTCATAGGTCAGGTATTTATTCTTCATTTTCACTTGGGTCTTGGCTTCCAATTCCAATTCCAAAATGTTGAAATATTTCAATAGAGTGCCACCCAAAAATTCTAATTTTTTTTCTTGAAAAGCTCGAGAATTCCCCTAATATGAGCGATGGAAACAATTGTTGGGCTATAGGAAAAAACTTGTTAAAATTCCTTTTGGGAATTTTCTCTTAGGAACAAATTTTTGTTGTACTTTTTTTTAGCCATTCACCACAATTCCACTTTCTCGTTCCCTTAGAAAAACCCCTCTATTCATAAATGTGGAGAATGATTGAATGCAACTACATTTTCCCTTCATATACAATAGAAATTTATTTCACCTCATTTGTCTTTGATAGTATTTAATACAAGTAGGTGGCTCACTTGGCACCATTCAAACATGCCTGATGAAGTAGGAAATTTGAAAGGTTGTTAAAACCCTATTGGTGTTCAAGAATGGTTTTGAAACTTTGGTAATACCCACTTCAATAATATTCATTCTTTTCTTTCTACCTTCACATTGGGGAATTTGAAATGTGTCAAACGTCGACATGGTTGTGAGAACCTTGTCAGGGCTGAAAAAAGTTGTCATAACTTGTGATAGTGCCTTTGAAGTTTGAAAAGCCATATTTAATTCCATTATTGATCCAAAAATTTGAGGTTTTTATTTTGGTGTCGGAGCTAGACAAAGTTGTGAGAACCTTGTCAACTCCCAACATTAGTTTCAAAATCAAGTGTCTAGGCCACTTTTCTTCTTTTGTTGATCCTTTTCTTTTGAGGATGAACTATTTCAAGGGATTGAAAGGTTTTGAAAACCTGGATGATCTCCAAAGGAAGTTTTGAAAATGGATTCAAAGGTCACCACATGGAGTAAAACTTAAGCTTTGGCAAGATAAAGTAGGTTTTAGGAACCTTGTTTGCACCCAACACGGATGTGAGAACCTTGTCAAGTTCTAATGATAGTTCTTAAACTTATTTAAAAAGTTGACTTTAGGAAAAAAGAATAAGTATATAGGGATTTTTAGGAACTCAAGTAGTGTAATAAACAATATAGACAAACTTTAAGACCTATAAGACCTGAACTTAGTGGTCACGCCCAGAAAAGGATCTAAAAGTCAGCATAACTAAACCTAGGAATTGGACATTCCAACAGGCGACTAACATCTTCTCATGGTCGTTTATTTACTTTTTCAAACTAGGGGATGTATACTTGAAATGGAGCAGCACAATATGTGCACTAAGAACTAGTTTCCAGTCATCTTCTATAGAAAACAAATGCTTAAAAGAAATGAAATGCAAATCTTCTTAACTTAGACACAACTCAGCTAAAACATAAATCATAGCAGCTATTATTAAAGGCAAACTGCGAACTGGCCTTATGCTGCAGGAACAGACACAAGGATGGATTCCCAATGCTGCAGGAATAATACAAGGCTGAGTTTGCGTTGAAATTTATAGAAATAAATTCTAACTAGTAATCAACATGAAATGAACAGTTAACTACAACAACTTGCTACATAATACTTACTAAGTGGCCCCCCTTAGCAAGCATCAACTAGATTACACAAGAAGTTGACTCAAAGCTTCATCGAATTTTATTCATACTTAGAACTAGGATACATCGATTACTCTGTTGAAAATAAAACTTAACACAGAACTCTATTGCTTATTCAACTTAATTTTAACACATACTATTTCATCATCGTTCACTCATGCAGGAGGAATGGTTATTTAAATGAAAAAGGCAACTAACTAACTAATAGAGGGAGTCGTGATCATAAATACATTATGAATCCGCGGAATAGATATTCATAAATGAAAGTCTATCTGCTCGACGCGACCCAGAGAGAATATAGCATTACACACTCCCTAGATCAAAGGACCGTTTAAGCTCCTTCCCAAAAATTCGATCAAAGAGTTATTACTGGAACAACATCTTCAACAGAGCCAAGATTCTTTGCGCATGATCAGCTCCTGCTCCCTCCAACAACCTGCAATAAGTGACAGAGGCGAAGGAAAGCATACACACAAGTGACACGACATCCATTCATTAATCACACGTTAATCCTATTCCATTATCCAAAATAATAAGCATACATCAGCCATACAGGATGTCAAAGAGGTAATTAATAAAGTTGTCAAGCTACAGGAATATGGAATTCATTGCTACAGGATACCACCCAAAAAGTCTTTAATCAACAGGTTTAAACAACTATTAATAACAAAAGTAAGAGTATCAAAAGTTTCAAACTATGAGCATATTTAAGGCTCATCATTATGGCCCCTACTTATCGTAATACTGGTCCTCCAGCATTGACTTTCCTTGTTGTTTCCCTAAAATTTGTTGGAGCAACATGACCCTGCAGCAAAGTTCCACACTTGAAGTAAAAACCTCGGGTAAACTGCCATCTTTCAAATCTGTGATTTTCTATTTCTTCATTGATTTCCTTGGCTTAGTAGGGATAGAGTGGCCACATTAAAATTAGGGGTTGGAAGGTCAGTGGCATCCATAATTCAAATCTGCTTTGCAAACCCAGTTGCATGTACCTTTCTATTCTCTTGAGTGTTGCTGTGAAGTTCAAAGGGCTGTGAGGCTCTATCTTTCTTAGACCAACCGTATATCTCTCCGACCTTGTCTCAATCCTAGAAGAGGCAAGTTTCCAAAATATATATTTCTGATCTTTGAACTCACTGTATACCTGTTGTCTGATGTCAAAAAATTTCTCTCTTTCCTCAGAATGATTGTCTCCATAAGTAACTTCAAACCAGGTTCTTAAAACTGTGCATGGGTCTGAACTCTTAGCTCTTAGAAGAATAGGTTCATCTCTTTCTGCTTCCCATATGTTTCCAATTGTCTCCCATAATTGACCTCATTTGCAGCCCAAGACATAAGTGCTCTTAGATGGATATCACCTATATAAAGGAGTGGGTTCCATTCAGTTTCTATAGGAATTAAATAACCATATAAATAAAGTTCACACATGGAGTTTTTCAACCAATTAGGGGCCACTTCATAGGCATCATAAATTCCTTGGCTGTTTCAATATCGGGATCCAAATTTCTGGAGATCCTCATTAGTTTGAACCAAAGAAACTGTTCCTTGAGGCACATTGCATATACTTTGGGTGGCGGCCTACACTCCATTATCTTTCCAGTTATTCTCATCATTTCATCCATTTTCTTCTGCATATCTTGAATTTCTTGCTTTTTCCTTTCAATTTCCCTTTGTAGCTTTTTATTTTCCTGATCCCATAAACTTTGTTGGACTTTAGTTTTGGCAAAATGGTGAAAACATAAAGTCTGAAATGACATAGGCTTCCACTTAATTCTCAGAAATTCCAAGTATGCAATCAGTAGAGTCCTTTTGTACACAACTAAATCTATGCAAACTTTAGTGGGCAATGGATTATCATAGGGTATTTCGGGCAGTTCAAGCACACCTTCTTCTTGCTGTAGGAAAAAATCCTCTTGCTATAGGATGAAGCCCTATTGTTGCATGGGAGAAGATTGTTCTTCCTCAGAAATTTTCTCAGCTGCACAAGCCAAGTCATCCAGACTTAGCATTTTCCCCTTATCAACATTACTGGGTTGTGCTGCCTCAGGAAAAGCAGAGGAGCTTTGTGGAACATTTGCAGACATACCCAGGGAGTTATCATGACCTAATTTAGCAAAGTCCTCTAATATTATGACAGTTTCTATTTGAACGGAGGTTGTAGCAGGCTTAGACTGTTTTCTCAATGAACTCCTTGGTAGTTTTTCAGAAGGAGCAGCAACAAAGGATACTTCCTTAGCAGTCCTCTTCCTAGCTGGTCTTGAAGATCCAGACTCAGCAGGGGAAGAAGATATTGAAACTGGAATATTAACAGGTGTTGCTGCAGGAGAGACAGAGACAGGCGAAGACTCCGCAGGAGAGGATGAGGCAAAAAGTTTTTGTTTTTGAGATTGTGGGTCCAACTCAGGAGTCTGCCCTACCCTAGATGACTCACCTACAATTTTATTTCCTTTTTCTCTCCTAGTGGCATACCTTATTTGCACACCGATAGAGGACATTGGTATAGAAGTTGTAGGAAAGGGCGTTGCAGGAGCAGCGGATTCTTGCTCTGTTTCTATACTTGTGGACTCAATTCTCATTTTCTTTCTTCTAGGCTGCGTAGGTAGTGCCATAGGGGGTTCATGTGGTTGAAGACCTTTTTGGGCAACAAACTCATGCTAGGAAAGAGGTGAAACATCCCTTAAAGATCGCTCAGTCAAAAGTTTTATTAGGGTATGATGTGTGACAGAGTTTTCTTTACCCTTTTGGGTTTTGTGTGCACTACTTTGCAAAAGGTTTAACAAAAAATTTGGAACATTCACTACCAGTCCATGTCTCATGTGACTTAACAATTTGAAATGATATGAATGTAGGTAAGAGAAGCGCCCTTCACAAGTTAAATACCTGATAATAAAGATGGCGTATTTAGAGTATGGATAAGGCAGGGACATTCTTTTGCACCCTTGCTTTGAGATTTCCAAAGGTCCATCAACTAGTAGGGTAAACTCTGCCCTAGCAAAGACAACATCCCTTCCAACAGGAAAATTTTCACCAACTGCCGGTAATCCAGTAACTTCTGCAATTCTTTCCTCTGTCACAGCCACTGCCAAGCCCCATACCGTAGCCTCATTTTCTGAAAATGTTCTTAAGAATTCTCCTGCAGCCTCTTCATCAAAAGAATCAATTCTCAAGAAATAATTTAACCATCCACAATTAGTAAATGCTTGCATTAACTGAGGATCCTGTATCAACGCCTCATGAGTCACAGGCCCGTGCCTCACCAGTTGGCCACCCATGATCAAAAATCCTTAAAACAAAAACTCAGACTGATGCTGAAAGCTTGAAAAAGACTCTTCTTCCTTACTGCACTTCCTTTTCCTTACCAAGAATAACAACTAGACATTTGCATAAAATAATTTTAATAACTACTTAAACTAAGTAGTTAGCTTGTTCTTAGAATATGGCTTCGCAATTGTACTTTAGAAAGTACAAGAACATAACTATTTTGGCAAACATAAATTTGGCACAGGAAAATTTCAAATTAGAATACCCCGCCCCCTACTTAGCATTCAACATGTGTCCTCACATGTGCAGGGTGATAAGATTAAAGCATGCAATTACGGCTAATATACATTACAATTAATGAATAAACATAAAGAATAAATTATGCAATAATGAAAAGATTTCACGTACCTTGAATCTAGTTCTCGGGCATGCCGTAAAGGACAATAGTGTATCATGAAATGATAGCTGGGAGATTGAATGCATGAATGAGGTGGAGTGGCAATATGGATGACGTGGCATATAAAGGAATGAATGATGTGATAGATGAAAAAAAGGGAGAAAAGTGGTTTTCTTTATAAAAAAAAGAAAACTGTATTATGGGCGGTCAACACAATAATTAAAGAGAAGCTGCAAGAAAAAGGCCTAAGCCTTTTGTTGCAAGAAGACCAGTCAAAACAAACTTTTTCAGGAACTCTTCCTTTGATGTTGGCTTATGATATAACCGCAGTCGGTGTCCATTAACTAGCAATTTGAAATGGACTGGATCAATTGTGGCCAGCTGTACTGAACCGTTGTCAAACACATTTTCAACTTCATAGGGACTGAGCTAGTGGGTTGTGAGCTTACCTTGGTTTTCTTGATATCTGGAATCATATAGCACAGCCCAATCACCAGCAGAGAATTGCTTGGTTTTGATATGCTGATCGTGCCACTTCTTCCTTTGCTGTTGGACAGCTTCTATATGCTGCAAGGCAACTTTTCTCATTTCGTCCAAGGCATTCAGCTACAGGAGATGTTCCTTTTGTGCTTCAAAAATGTCTATAATGAGTTCGAGAGCTGTCCTCAAGGTTTTATGTTCAAATTCAATGGGCAACATGGCTGTTTTCCCATAAAGCATTTCAAAAGGTGTAAACCTAGTTGTTGTCTTCCATGAAGTTTTGTAGGCCTAGACTACTTCAGGAAGTCTACTGCTCCAATCTTTCCTATGGAGTTGCACTGTCTTTGTTAGGATTGCCTCAATTTCCCTATTTGTAACCTTCGCCTGACCAATGGCTTGAGGGTGATAGGGGCTGGACTTCCTATGCTTGATTTTATAGTCATTCATTAGTGCAGTGATAAAATTGGACATAAACCGAGCTCCTTGATCAGTTACAAGCTCTCTGGGAACTCCAAATCTGGTGAAAATTTTCTCATACATAAATTCAGCAACCTTGTTATCACGAGCATGAATCATTTCCTTTACTTCAACCCACTTTGTTACATAATCTGTGCAAACCAGAATGTATGACATGCCATTTGATGGTGGATCAATTGGTCCAACAAAATCCATTCCCCATTTATCAAAGGGGGTGAATATTACCTGTGGATATAGTGGCATTTCATCTGACCTGGTTGGTCTTCCCATACGTTGGCATTTGTCACATTTCCTTGTATAAGCTACAACATCCTTGTGTAATGTTGGCCAATAATATCTTGTTGTAAGAACCTTCATTGATGTTCTCTTGACTACAAAATGTCCCCCACATGGTTCATCATGGCAAGCATGCAAGATATCATAAGTATCATATTCTCTTACACATCTTCACATAACTTGATCAAGGCCTGTGTAAAACAGATAATTTGCAATCCATGAAAAGTTAAAACTTTTCTCAATTAACAATTTCTTTTCTTTTGGGGAGAAGTGAGCTGGTATTCTGCTTGCTGCTAGATAGTTGGCAATGTCTGCAAACCATGGAGTGTGTGCAACAATGGAAAACAAGTGTTCATCAGGGAACCTATCATCAATAACTTCTTGTTCAGTAGGTGCAGTTGTTTGAAGCCTTGATAAAAAATCAGCCACAACATTAGCTCTTCCTGGTTTATCAATGATTGTAATGTCAAATTCTTGCAACAATAGGAGCCATCTTGCCAACCTACCAGAGATGGTAGGCTTGTTCATCAGATACCTGATTGCTGCATGGTCGGTGTGGACAAATATCTGATAACCTGTGATATAATGCCTAAATTTATTCAAAGCATACACTATTGCTAGCAACTCCTTTTCTGTAATAGTGTAGTTTAGCTCAGGACTTTGAAGGTTTATGCCGATAAAATAGATAGCATGCTCAATTGAATTTTCTTTTTGGGCTAAGAACTAGTTTCTAGTCATCATCTATAGAAAACAAATGCTTAAAACAAATGCAACACAAAGCTTTTTAACTTAGACACAACTCGGCTAAAACAAAAATCGTAGCAGCTATTATTAAAGGACAAACTATGAACTGGCCTTATGTTGCGGGAACAGACATAGGGATGGATTCCCGATGCTGCAGGAACAATACAAGGTTGAGTTTGCATTGAAATTTATAGAAATAGATTCTAACTAGTAATCAACATGAAATGAACAGTTAACTACAACAACTTGCTACAAAATACTTACTAAGTGGGCCCCCTTAGCAAGCATCAACTAGATTACACAAGAAGTTGACTCAAAGCTTCATCGAATTTTATTCATACTCAGAACTAGGATACATCGATTACTCTATTTGAAAATAAAACTTAACACAGAACTCTATTGCTTATTCAACTTAATTTTAACACATACTGTTTCATCATTGTTCACTCACGCAAGAGGAACGATTATTTAAATGAAAAAGGAAACTAACTAACTAACAGAGGGAGTCGTGATCATAAATACATTATGAATCCGTGGAACAGATATTCATAAATGAAAGTCTATCTGCTCGACGCGACCCAGAGAGAATATAGCATTACACACTCCCTAGATCAAAGGACCATTTAAGCTCCTTCCCAAAGATTCAGTCAAAGTTATTATTGGAACAACTTCTTCAACAGAGCCGAGATTCTTTGCGCATGATCAACTCCTGCTCCCTCCAACAACCTGCAATAAGTGACAGAGGCGAAGGAAAGCATACACACAAGTGACATGACATCCATTCATTAATCACACGTTAATCCTATTCCATTATCCAAAATCATAATCATACATCAGCCATACGGGAGGTCAAAGAGGTAATTAATAAAGTTGTCAAGCTATAGGAATATGGAATTCGTTGCTACAGGATACCACCCAAAAAGTCTTTAATCAATAGGTTTAAACAACTATTAATAACAAAAGTAAGAGTATCAAAAGTTTCAAACTATGAGCATATATAAGGCTCATCACTTAGCAAAATAATGGGAAATATGGTCTTTTGGAAAGGGATGGGTATTATAGATGAAATTCAAGGAAACAACTAGCTCTGATTGGGGACTAAGACTATCAAGGATGCAAGAGGGACCTAAAATATCTGGTTCAAACTCTAATGGGTGAAAATGTCAAAAGGAATAATGAAAAGGAACTATAGAAGGATCAAGGACACACAAAAAATGGTAAAAACACCAAAGATGAGATAAAAAAAACCTAAAATTATTAATATACAAGAATAGGGGATACCTACTTTAGATTTTGTACAACTTCAGGTCTTGCCTATTATATGGAAGTTGCAAGACTATGCCATCTAGATATTCCAACTTCAATACATTATTTCCATACACTTGATTGATTCTGAGAGGAACTTTACACAAAGAATCAAACTTGCTATGAGCACCTTTTGGTTCTTTTCTCTTGTCCCATAAAAAAACCATATCACCCTCCATGAAACTCCTAGGTCTGGATTTCCTATAAAAATCTTCTTTATCTAGGCCTGATGAAGTGTAATCCTATCCATCATATCTTCCCTTTGTTCTTCCAACTTACTAAGGTACATGATTCTTTTCTCCAAGGAATATTAAAATTGTTGGTCCTCTAAAATAGTTTGCAACCTCATGGCTGATAATTCTAATGGAAAAGGTCAAGCTAAACCAATACCATATACCAACTCAAATAGATACATCCCAATTGTTCGCTTAGGTGTAGTTCTGTCTACCCATAAATCTTCATACAACTTATGCCAATTATTTTGATTCTCATCCACAAGTTTCTTCATGATTGACTCTAAGTTCTTATTGCTAGACTTTAACTTGGCCATTAGCCTGGGGGTAATAATCAAACGAGTGGGTCAAAGAGATCCCATGTTCATAACAAAAAAGAGAAACCTCAAACGATGAAAAGCTGGTTGCATTGTCTGTTACAAAATTTTATGGGACTCCAAACTATACCAAAATGTTTTCCTTAATAAAATTATAGACCTCCAAAGTAGTATGTCTCACAAGTATGGCTTCAACCCACTTAGTGAAGTAGTTTGTAGCTGTTAGGATACAAGTGTGACCAATGCTTTATGTTGGGTTGATTGGCCCCAAAAAATCTAATCCACACTGTTGAAAATGTTCTTCAATTATTATTGGCTTCAAAGGAAGAGCAACCAACTGAGGTTTACCAACAAATTGTTTACATTTGTCACACTTGGCTACCTAGTGATAAGCATCCTTGAACATACTTGACCAATAGTAACATTGTTTAAGAAATTTGAAAGTAGTGACAATGGATAAAAAATGACCACCACATGCTTCATTATGGAAGGCTTCCAAAATCTTTTGTTGTTGATCCTTATCTACAAACCTCAAGAAAGTTCCACTTAATGCTCTTTTATAAAATTATCATCCCAAATTACATATTTAGATGCATTCAATTTCATATCTCTCTTTTCTTTGGGGGATAAGTGTGTGGGACTATCTCCATAAGTAAGGTAATATGCAACATCAGAAAACAAAGGGTCTTATAAACTCATAAACAAAACCATTGGAGATTATTCTTTAGCTTTAGGTTCATCCTTAGCTATAAGTTTGCAAAGACCTATGCCCCGAACTAGTTTAGTTGTCTTGATCTCTAAATAATACTCTTGTACTTTCGCTACCTAGGATCCTGTTTTATTACAAACAATAGCCTACTCGATAAGGACACTCTTGAATACAAGATCAGGTAGATATACCAGAGAGAGAATATAAAATGTAAAACCTAAACTATTAAACCACTTTAACTATAGCAAACACATGTTTCCCAATCTACGAGTAGTTCAATTCATTCTTTTTGAGTGGAACACTCATAAAAGAAATGGGAGCTTCAATTATTTGCTCATTATCTTGCAACATGATGGAAAACATAGTGTGTTCTAAAGCATAACAAAAAATGATGAAATATTTGTTGAAGTTAGGGTGAACTAGCACTGGAGCATGAGCAATAACCGCCTTTACATCTTCAAATGTCATTTTTTTAGATTCATTCCATTTGAACCCTTGTCTCTCCATCATTTCCACAATATGTTTAGTAATCTCTAAGAAAGATGGA
>VDFB02389094.1:0-24510 GCA_007258455.2 Sequoia sempervirens
GGTAAAGGTGTAGTCAATGTAATGACAAATAATGGTAAGAAGACTATTCATGATGTTTTCTTTGTTCTTGGGTTGAAGCAAAATCTTATAAGCATTGGACAACTTGTGCAAAAGGGTTATAAAATCAGTTTTAACAATAATGTTTGCACTATATTTGATTTTCCTCTAAGTAACATGATAATTGAAAGGGTTGAAATGACAAAGAATAGGATGTTTCCACTAAGGATGAGGAAAGAAAAGATAGGAGGGTTTCAAGTAAATTTTAAGGTGTAGTGCCCCTGATGTAGTGCCCCTCTGTCGTAGTCCATCTAGATAATTGTGTAGGTGTCTATTTGTGTTATCGTGGATTAGTGTGTTAATGGCTCATGCAATAAACGTAATATATTGATAGCATGGTTTACTCAATTAATTAAATTAGCAATGATTAAATAAATTGGATATTAAAATTGAATTTCAAGGTTGATTAAAATAAAATAAGAAATTAAAGAAATAAGAAGGATTTGTTTTCAAGTTGATTTGTAAAAGTAGGGAAAAGAGGATAAAATACAAAAGTATGCACATGCACGGCTTGTGATTGGAACTTAATTAGGAAACTTGTTTTATTGAGAAAATATTGCCTAATTTGTTGAAAAAGAAATCAAAGTATCCAGTTGGTTTTTTATTTAAAATAGATAAATAAATAAATAGATAAAATAAATGTATAATAGGCTAAATTGTTTTAAGTGATGTTTTATATCAAATTCTATGATTGATAACTTGTTATCATGAAAGGATAGGGACAATCATTTAATTTTAGAAAAGTAATATTGTTTTAAATAAATAAAGCTGATATGAGTTTTGAACAAGGATATAAGATTTAAAATAAAAGTTAAAGCAAGAAAGAAAAGAGGGTATGAGTTTAAATAAAGTAAAATAGTTTTTTTTTTAAGAGATTTTTGTGTTTTCTTTCTTTTAGATTTTTAGGATTTCTAAATCATTGTGGGTCACCCTTTTGGTATATATGGATCCTTGTTGATTGATTTTGGGGATTCTTTTCAGTGGAGTTTAAAAAAAAAATACAATCTTGCTCTGCAAGAAATATGGAGGAAGCTTGCGGTGGAGAGAGGGAGGTGTGATCTCGGCACTGCATCTCCAACTTTCCAAGCCACGAAAGCTAGGTTCCATCATTTCTAAGTTTTATTTCTGTGATGATAATGAATGGGTTGAATTGTATATCGTTGGTTCTTGATTGGAATTCAAAATTCTTGCATTCTAGCATGCCTGCGAGTTTTGTTTACCATACATGTCTATAAGCATGGTTTTGTCGTTACCATAATTGTTTGTAGCATGAGGGTTACCCTTAGCATGCGATATAACTCTCCATGAAATCTATTTGTGGTTTCCCTTGCATGTTGTTGCTGTTTGATGTCTCTTCATTATAGTTGGTTATCTGATACAGCTTTCCCATTAATGGTGTGTGAGCCCATCTTTCTGATTTCTTTATTTAGCACCATCCATTTTCTCCACAAGAGTTCTATATCTATTCAAAACCGATTGAAAACAAAACTCTGTGTACAGTGATAATTGAAAACCACCTTCTTGTATCGATATTTGCTTGGTCTGTGGCGTGGGTTGTAGGCGTACATTTATCCCTTCAGCTGTGCGTGCTTTTTGATCAACTAAATATGTAATGCAATAAAGGTTACTAGTGTGTGAGGCATTTGTAGTCCCCATTCGCTTAACCGGCGTGACTGCATGCACCTAGAACACAAGCAAACCTTATAGTGTTAGAATGTGAATTTGAGTGCACCCTTGATTCAATGTTTTCGAGAGCTTCCTTGCACAAGCTTTTTTTGTGCAGAGTCTGTATGCCTGGTAACTCGATTTTTGCACAATTAGCGCTGTCTCCCTGGTGTCATTCGTTGGAAATGGCATCTTCCTACCCTGGGTCTGCAATTTAAATCAAAGGCTTGTTTCTTGTTAACACTGTGTGTTTCAATCTCCTCATTCTTTTGCCTTGCAAAATCCGCATGGTGCTACCTGTCGCTGCCTTGTTTGCCTACATATTTTGCACTCTATAGAATTTTGACCCCTGCATCTTTGATTTTTATGGTGAGAATACTTTTATTACATGTTTGCTAGGTTTGGAGAACCTGAATTTGAAGGTTGTGTGTGGGGCGTTTTTGAAGTGATTTCCATATCTATGCGTATTTTTCATTGTCTTGCTTAAAGAGTTTTATTTTATCTGTAAACCCGGTATTACTTGGTTCTTATCTGAAAGTTTGTACATTTTATACACACAACCATACGTGCCACATAATCAACTGCTTGTTTAGCCAAAAGGGTTACCAGTGGTGAAGTATACATAGCCATTCCCCTTCTCCTGTCACGTATTTTGGTCCGCCTTCTTGGCCTCTGGTATTTGCTGTCCCTGTGATCTTAGTACTTGAAGTTTCCTATGAAACAAAGTGTGTGTCTTGCCTATGTTACTATTGCTGCGATGTTTAGTGTCTAGAATTCGTTATGGCATTATTTTCTGTTAACTGAAACATTCATGGCCTGTCCTTCCCTTAGTTCGCTTTCAGTCATCAAGTATTGTGTATTGCTTGTCAAGCTCCAGTGGGTGGCGATTTCATGATTTCATTTATATTTACATATTGGGCGTGGTAGAAACCAGATTACCAAGTTTTTCATTTTAGGTATATTATTATTATACAAATTGTAAGAGTGCTATTTTAAGTGGAAGATGGTTGAAATAAAATGTTAGTTAAATGAAGTATTCTAAAATTGGAATTTCTTTTAATGTGATTGCTTTCAATATTTAGAAGCTAAATTAAGTAAATAGGTGTATATTTAAGTGAAAATGCCTATGAATAGAGGAAACAGAAATAAAATAACAGATTTGCTTGTGTTTAGATAGTGGGAAGAAAATATTAGTAATTAAAGAATTTTGAATTGGAACTTTATTCTTTTAAACTGTATTGTATATATATATATACACATGTAATCGTAATATATATTTATTGTATTAAAATTTCTTTCTATAAAAACATTTGTATATTGAATAGTATATGGGAATTTGGTATTTAGTAAATGCTAACTCCATTTGTAACTATTCGTTATTAGTTAGTTGTGTAGGAAAATGTTATTTAGTTAAGAAATTTTAAAGTAGGAAGTTTCTTCTTAATTGGAAGGGTATATATTAAATTCATTGTACATATTGTCCTTTGGTTTGAGTTGAAATTTTGTCATTACTATTTACGTTTAGTTTAGCTAAGTTGTGATTGTGAATTTCCACTTAGACAAATTTGGTTACCATATATTGTTGAGAGGAAATTGCTTTATCTTATTTGTTTATAAGTTGTGTGAATATTGATGGATTGGTTTATTCTTAATATAATTAGTTACAAGTGGAATAGTTATGTTAGTAATAGGGAAAAATTGGAGTAATTAATATCTTTATTTGATTTTATTTTGGTAGTTTATTGAACTTAAACAAATGAAACATAGTATTTTGAATAGAGACTTCATTCTTAATTATGTCATAGTAGGATTGTTAATAAGTGTAGTCACATGTCGCGACATTAATTGTAATGTGTTGTTCTCAAGAGTGGGACTGAACTTTGTAATTGTGCTAGTAGGAGTGATGACTTTTATTTACAGAAGTTGTGCTTGATTGCATGAGTTGATTTATCTTGCTTGATGCTGAGTGATGGAATTTTTATTTGATATGTCTTATGTCTAAAGGTTGAACTTTTGGTATAGTTTGAAGGTATGACTTGATTTGGTCAATTCGAGTTATTTTGGTTCTTGGGTAGATGTTTATGTACCTCCAGAGGCTAGGGGAAGGGGTGTGTGTGTGCACGTTGTTGTTGTTGCACCTTTTTCTCTATCTTCTTACCTCATGAATTTTTGTGTGGGTGGTACCTCCTAGTTTATGGATTTTGATGCTTGGATAGCCACGAGATGGTCATGCATCGTGTGTTATGTTTTATAAAGAATGCCTTTATGTCTTGAGAATTGGGGTACACCTGTTGGTTTCTTTGATGTTAGGGTAACCGTAGGGGAGAGTGGCTCTTCTTGGGGCCAGAGTACAAGTGGTCACCCTTGAAAGAGTTTCCGTAAATAAGTGATAACCTAATTAATGTATCTAGTGGGCTTGGGTTAGTTAACACATAACAAGATAAAAACATGCACCTCACCCCTGCCGATTAGCGCTCTCAAAGGCTAAGGACGGGTGGGAAGACCTGGTTGGTAAGGTCACTACCTTGTCTCTGTGAAAGGTAAGTGGCTCTGCATGAGTAACCCTATGGGGCGGCACCTTGAAATAGGATGTCTGGATAACCATAGATGGAGGCGGCACCTTGAGCTAGGTTGTCTGGATAATCCATGTATAGATGGAGGCGGCACCTTGTGATAGGTAGTCTGGCGAATTCATATAAGGCCATGCGATGACACTCTCCCACTATGCCCTTTGTCTCTCATGTTCTTGTTGCCTCTTGAGTTGTTTATTATTGTTGATGTTTATTGATGTGGATGAAAGGTGCCCTTGTATATTTATTGTTGGATGATTTTGCAATCTCATTTGGAGAGTTTTGGATTCTATTGTTTCGACACCTCTTATGGTTATTTAGTGTTGATCTATAATATTGGCGATTGATTCTTGTTGGACATTTCATTACTCTTGTTGTGGTTATGTGTTGGCAATGTTGTGGGTTAATATCTTGTGATTTGTTATCTCTTTTGTGGAGTCTTGTTTATCTTTGGTTCTTTTGACTTCTTGGGTGAGGATCTTTCTTGTTTACTCCAAGCACGGGGGTGGTCGGGTGGAACGTGCTATGCACCCCATTGGGTCCCCATCCGAAGGTCGAGATGCACAAAGATGTACCTGTTGCAGTGAATTCTAAGTTATGTCAGAGTTCGATCCAGCTTATAGCTTTGTATTCCTTCAATTTCAGATTTATCTTTCCATGTTATTATATCCTTCCCATAGATGTTGGGAAACAACATCAAGTATTGATGTTAACCTTGAAGCAATGTATCTTCGTATTGTTATTGCATGATCCATGTTCAGGTCATTTGATTGGGTGTATGTCTATCCCTCATGTAATGTAAGATGGTGTTATGAAAAGTGATGCAACTATGTGACCCCAAGGAACTTTGTTATATGTTGTACTTATATTGTTCATTTCATGTGATGTATGTTGTTGCATATTATTTCTTTAAAAAAAATTAAAATAAAAATTTGTGCCTTAAATGCTTGTATGTTTGTTTCCTTTGGGGTTGCATGGCGGGGCATTACAGCATGGTATCAGAGCCAAGGTTCATACACTGGGCACTACGAGCCCATTATGTTAACCTTGCATTTAGACTTTCAAGTTTTGTGATGTGAGTTTGTGTGTGAATATGATGAGTTCGTGATTAAGTTGGTATTTTATGTTGGTTTTCTTTCTATCACCTTGTTCATCTTTGTGACCCTTTTTCCTTGGTGGTGTGTGTAGAATGCCTAGAGGACATGGCCGAGCTTGGGGTCAGGGTATAGGTTAGCAAGGTGGTCATGGAGCTATTCGTCAAAACACTCCTTCCTTGAGTTCCCATGAGAATGATCATGAGGAACACTTGGGCCCTCAGATTCATTCGTTGCTTGAAGAGATCATTATCCGACTTGGCCCTAGATAGGAAAGAAATCAATAGATGGTTAGGGAAACAGAAGAGCTCCTTAGGGGAAGGAATATTTCTGTGATAGTGGGACTTATGATGGACCTTGTGAGGGAACGTTCTCCTACCTTCCCTAGTTTTAGAGGCAGTTTGGAGGATGGGATTGTGATGTTTGGTGTCCAGACTGGTGGTCGTCCTTCATATAGGAGAATCCGAAATTGGTTACGAGCTAGACTTTATCGTCTTGACCAGTTAGCTCAGGGTATACGAACTGCATTTGGTAGGGGTAGATTCTGACAACTCAGGGCAATTCCTCAAGGTAGAGGAAATGGTAGTAATGTAGGATGTTACTCTTGCGGCCAACAAGGCCACCTGGCTAGACAATGTTCACATAGGAATACACCTAGTTTCAACCAGAGGTCAGCAGCCACAGAGTCAATAGGGGGTGATGCAGATAGGTCCCACATTGTGACTTTAGTAGAGGATATTCACCAGGTGAAACTTCAGGGCGTAAATGTGGAAATGGTTGGTAGTGGTCAGGTAGATGACTTGGGAGTCAATGGAAACTCGGTGGTATTGGAGACCCAGACGTAGTGCTCTCATGTGGTTATCTTTACATTAATACTTTTTATATGTATTACATGCCTTAAGACCTTGTTAGTGCTTGTGCACCCTCTAGTTTTGATTGGTTGTCAATGTATGTGACTGGGATAATTGTGATGCTTTGTTTTGTTGTTGTGTTTATGGAGGAATGAATTGTATTTCTTGTGGTCTCTTGCTAAAAATGTTGTAAGATTTGGTGTTGAATAATGGATAAAGTGGAGTGCTTGTGTGAAAATGATGTGATTTAACAAAAATGTGCATTCGTATGGATAATTATGCCGTGTATATGAAAGTGCAGTATTTTGAGGTTAAAATGAAGTTTGAATTATTGATACTAAGGTGTTATGTTCTATTGTAGTTTGTGAATTCTTAGGTAATTGACTTTGGAAATTTAGTGATAATGTAATGGAATTGGGATGTATAGAGATAGATACTTATAATGTCTAGTAGTAGTCTGTTTTTGATACAACATATGAAATGAATCCATGGTTAGGATCATGATATGAATGTTCTTCTAACTGATATATAGAAAATTGTTACAAATTATTAGAATTGTTTTTACTATTGTGTGTGGTCTGGTGAGAGGGATAGTGTAGTATCACTCACTTGCGAGTGCCCTACTACATTGTAATTTCCTCTCATGGTGTGTTTGCAATGTATATATTGTGCACAACATTTGTTTGTATGCAAGATTGCAGGGATTAAGCCTTGATTCCACCTGCATTGTTAGGACAGGGCGAGCATCATAAAACACCCAATGGGTATGATGTTGAAAATTGGAGTTGACAAGAAAGTTCCTCACCCTTGTTCGTCACCCAATCCTTGTGGTTAACAATGTGGTTTGTTTGTAAACCCATCATTGTTTTGATATCATTCCTTTTCTTTTGAGTCATTGAATTTTATTGCCTTATTGATGACGGTCACTTGATGATATGGTTGTTAAATTTATGGTTTTGGTGGTGCTTATAATTGCGTGTGTTCTACTTCAATTTGTGACTTCCAGGAGTAAGTCGAGGTCTAGGGGGGGAGGATGTAGTGCCCCTCCATCGTAGTCTATCTAGATAATTGTGTAGGTGTCTATTTGTGTTATCGTGGATTAGTGTGTTAATGGCTCATGCGATAAATGTAATATTTTGATAGCATGGTTTACTCAATTAATTAAATTAGCAATGATTAAATAAATTGGATATTAAAATTGAATTTCAAGGTTGATTAAAATAAAATAAGAAATTAAAGAAATAAGAAGGAATTGTTTTCAAGCTGATTTGTAAAAGTAGGGAAAAGAGGATAAAATACAAAAGTATGCACATGCACGGCTTGTGATTGGAACTTAATTAGGAAACTTGTTTTATTGAGAAAATATTGCCTAATTTGTTGAAAAAGAAATCAAAGTATCCAGTTGGTTTTTTATTTAAAATAGATAAATAAATAAATAGATAAAATAAATGTATAATAGGCTAAATTGTTTTAAGTGATGTTTTATATCAAATTCTATGATTGATAACTTGTTATCATGAAAGGATAGGGACAATCATTTAATTTTAGAAAAGTAATATTGTTTTAAATAAATAAAGCTGATATGAGTTTTGAACAAGGATATAAGATTTAAAATAAAAGTTAAAGCAAGCAAGAAAAGAGGGTATGAGTTTAAATAAAGTAAAATAGTTTTTTTTTTAAGAGATTTTTGTGTTTTCTTTCTTTTAGATTTTTAGGATTTCTAAATCATTGTGGGTCACCCTTTTGGTATATATGGATCCTTGTTGATTGATTTTGGGGATTCTTTTCGGTGGAGTTTTAAAAAAAAAACACAATCTTGCTCTGCAAGAAATATGGAGGAAGCTTGCAATGGAGAGAGGGAGGCGTGATCTCGGCACTACATCTCCAACTTGCCAAGCCACGAATGCTAGGTTCCATCATTTCTAAGTTTTATTTCTGTGATGATAATGAATGGGTTGAATTGTATATCGTTGGTTCTTGATTGGAATTCAAAATTCTTGCGTTCTAGCATGCCTGCGAGTTTTGTTTACCATACATGTCTATAAGCATGGTTTTGTCATTACCATAATTGTTTGTAGCATGAGGGTTACCCTTAGCATGCGATATAACTCTCCATGAAACCGATTTGTGGTTTCCCTTGCATGTTGTTGCTGTTTGACGTCTCTTCATTATAGTTGGTTATCTGATACAGCTTTCCCATTAATGGTGTGTGAGCCCATCTTTCTGATTTCTTTATTTAGCACCATCGATATTCTCCACAAGAGTTCTGTATCTATTCAAAACTGATTGAAAACAAAACTCTGTGTGCAGTGATAATCGAAAACCACCTTCTTGTATCGATATTTGCTTGGTCTGTGGCATGGGTTGTAGGCGTACATTTATCCCTTCAGCTGTTCGTGCTTTTTGATCAACTAAATATGTAATGCAATAAAGGTTACTAGTGTGTGAGGAATTTGTAGTCCCCATTCGCTTAACCGGCATGACTGCATGCACCTAGAACACAAGCAAACCTTATAGTGTTAGAATGTGAATTTGAGTGCACCCTTGATTCAATGTTTTCGAGAGCTTCCTTGCGCAATCTTTTTTTGTGCAGAGTCTGTATGCCTGGTAACTCAACTTCTGCACAATTAGCGCTGTCTCCCCGGTGTCATTCGTTGGAAATGGCGTCTTCCTACCCTGGGTCTGCAATTTAAATCAAAGGCTTGTTTCTTGTTAACACTGTGTGTTTCAATCTCCTCATTCTTTTGCCTTGCAAACTCCGCATGGTGCTGCCTGTCGCTGCCTTGTTTGCCTACATATTTTGCACTCTATAGAATTCTGACCCCTGCATCTTTGATTTTTGTGGTGAGAATACTTTTATTATATGTTTGCTAGGTTTGGAGAACCTGAATTTGAAGGTTGTGTGTGGGACGTTTTTGAAGTGATTTCCATATCTATGCGTATTTTTCATTGTCTTGCTTAAAGAGTTTTATTTTATCTGTAAACCCGATATTACTTGGTTCTTATCTGAAAGACTATACATTTTATACACACAACCATACGTGCCACATAATCAACTGCTTGTTTAGCCAAAAGGGTTACCAGTGGTGAAGTATACATAGCCATTCCCCTTCTCCTGTCACGTATTTTGGTCCGCCTTCTTGGCCTCTGGTATTTGTTGTCCCTGTGATCTCAGTACTTGAAGTTTCCTGTGAAACAAAGTGTGTGTCTTGCCTATGTTACTATTGTTGCGATGTTTAGTGTCCAGAATTCGTTATGGCATTGTTTTCTGTTAACTGAAACATTCATGGCCTGTCCTTCCCTTAGTTCGCTTTCAGTCATCAAGTATTGTGTATTGCTTGTCAAGCTCCAGTGGGTGGCGATTTCATGATTTCATTTATATTTACATATTGGGCATGGTAGAAACCAGATTACCAAGTTTTTCATTTTAGGTATATTATTATTATACAAATTGTAAGAGTGCTATTTTAAGTGGAAGATGGTTGAAATAAAATGTTAGTTAAATGAAGTATTCTAAAATTGGAATTTCTTTTAATGTGATTGCTTTCAATATTTAGAAGCTAAATTAAGTAAATAGGTGTATATTTAAGTGAAAATGCCTATGAATAGAGGAAACAGAAATAAAATAACAGATTTGCTTGTGTTTAGATAGTGGGAAGAAAATATTAGTAATTAAAGAATTTTGAATTGGAACTTTATTCTTTTAAACTGTATTGTATATATATATACACATGTAATCGTAATATATATTTATTGTATTAAAATTTCTTTTTATAAAAACATTTGTATATTGAATAGTATATGGGAATTTGGTATTTAGTAAATGCTAACTCCATTTGTAACTATTCGTTATTAGTTAGTTGTGTAGGAAAATGATATTTAGTTAAGAAATTTTAAAGTTGGAAGTTTCTTCTTAATTAGAAGGGTATATATTAAATTCATTGTACATATTGTCCTTTGGTTTGAGTTGAAATTTTGTCATTACTATTTACGTTTAGTTTAGCTAAGTTGTGATTGTGAAATTCCACTTAGATAAATTTGGTTACCATATATTGTTGAGAGGAAATTGCTTTATCTTATTTGTTTATAAGTTGTGTGAATATTGATGGATTGGTTTATTCTTAATATAATTAGTTACAAGTGGAATAGTTATGTTAGTAATAGGGAAAAATTGGAGTAATCAATATCTTTATTTGATTTTATTTTTGTAGTTTATTAAACTTAAACAAATGAAACATAGTATTTTGAATAGAGACTTCATTCTTAATTATGTCATAGTAGGATTGTTAATAAGTGTAGTTACATGTCGCGACGTTAATTGTAATGTGTTGTTCTCAAGAGTGGGACTGAACTTTGTAATTGTGCTAGTAGGAGTGATGACTTTTATTTACAGAAGTTGTTCTTGATTGCATGAGTTGATTTACCTTGCTTGACTCTGAGTGATGGAATTTTTATTTGATATGTCTGATGTCTAATTTAGGTTGAACTTTTGGTATAGTTTGAAGGTATGACTTGATTTGGCATTTTAAGTTATTTTGGTTCTTGGGTAGATATTTATGTACCTCCAGTGGCTAGGGAAGTGGAGTGTGTGTGTGCACGTTTGTTGTTGTTGTACCTTTTTGTCTATCTTTTTACCTCATGGATTTTTGTGTGGGTGGTACCTCCTAGTTTATGGGTTTTGATGATTGGATAATCCTGAGATGGTCATGCCTTGTGTGTTATGTTTTATAAAGAATGCCTTTATGTCTTGAGAATTGGGGTACACCTGTTGGTTTCTTTGATGTTAGGGTAACCGTGGGGGAAAGTGGCTCTTCTTGGGGCGAGAGTACAAGTGGTCACCCTTGAAAGAGTTTTCATAAATAAGTGATAACCTAATTAATGTATCTAGTGGGTTGGGTTAGTTAGCACATAACAAGATAAAAACATGCACCTCACCCCTACCGATTGCGCTCTCAAAGGCTAAGGACGAGTGGGAAGACCTGGTTGGTAAGGTCACTACCTTGTCTCTGTGAAAGGTAAGTGGCTCTGCATGAGTAACCCTATGGGGCGGCACCTTGAAATAGGATGTCTGGATAACCATAGATGGAGGCGGCACCTTGAGCTAGGTTGTCTGGATAATCCATGTATAGATGGAGGCGGCACCTTGTGATAGGTAGTCTGGCGAATTCATATAAGGCCATGCGATGACACTCTCCCACTATGCCCTTTGTCTCTCATGTTCTTGTTGCCTCTGGAGTTGTTTAGTATTGTTGATGTTTATTGATGTGGATGAAAGGTGCCCTCAGATATTTATTGTTGGATGATTTTGCAATCTCATTTGGAGAGTTTTGGATTCTATTGTTTCGACACCTCTTATGGTTATTTAGTGTTGATCTATAATATTGGCGATTGATTCTTGTTGGACATTTCATTACTCTTGTTGTGGTTATGTGTTGGCAATGTTGTGGGTTAATATCTTGTGATTTGTTATCTCTTTTGTGGAGTCTTGTTTATCTTTGGTTCTTTTGACTTCCTGGGTGAGGATCTTTCTTGTTTACTCCAAGCACAGGGGTGGTCAGGTGGAACGTGCTATGCACCCCATTGGGTCCCCATCCGAAGGTCTAGATGCACAAAGATGTACCTATTGCAGTGAATTCTAAGTTATGTTAGAGTTCGATCCAGCTTATAGCTTTGTATTCCTTCAATTTCAGATTTATCTTTCCATGTTATTATATCCTTCCCATAGATGTTGGGAAACAACATCAAGTATTGATGTTAACCTTGATGCAATGTATCTTTGTATTGTTATTGCATGATCCATGTTCAGGTCATTTGATTGGGTGTATGTCTATCCCTCATGTAATGTAAGATGGTGTTATGAAAAGTGATGCAACTATGTGACCCCAAGGAACTTTGTTATATGTTGTACTTATATTGTTCATTTCATGTGATGTATGTTGTTGCATATTATTTCTTTAAAAAATAAAAAATAAAAAATTGTGCCTTAAATGCTTGTATGTTTGTTTCCTTTGGGGTTGCATGGCGGGGCATTACATAAGGTAACTTATCAAGATCAAACATGGTTATGGCATTTAAGATATGGACGTCTTAATTTGAAAGGATTGTGTTTGTTGCAAAAGAAGAAAATGGTAAAAGGACTACCCCCAATTGAAGAACCAATAAGTTCATGTGATAAATGTATTTTAGCAAAACAAAATAAGGAAAGTTTTCCAAAGGGAATGCCATATAGAGCATGTGCACCTTTAGAACCTATACATATAGATGTATGTAGCCTAATGCAAACACCATCAATAAGGGGGAGCATTTATTTTTTAACTTTCATTGATGATTATACTACAAAGACATTGGTTTACTTTCTTAAATATAAATCTAAAGCATTTGGAAAGTTCAAAGAGTTCAAAGCATTGGTTGAGAAACAAAGTGGCCTATTCATTAAAGTATTAAGATCCGATGGTGGAGGAGAATATAAATCAAATGAGTTCTTATATTATTGCAGGTACCACAGTATAAAGAAGCAATTCACTGCAAGTTATACACCTCAGCAGGATGGTGTCACAGAGAGGAAGAATAGAACAATAATGGAGATGGAAAGAAGCATGTTAAAAGGTAAGAATATACCTAATGAATATTGGGCTGAAGCAGTAGCTTGTTCCATGTATATTTTGAACATGTGTCCAACAAAGAGCGTAAAAGACAAGAATCCTCAACAAGCATGGAGTGGTAAGTATCACAGTGTATCACATTTCAAAATTTTTGGATGTATTGCATTTGCATTTGTGCCAAAATAAACAAGGAGTAAATTGGATGATAGAGGTGAAAAATGTATTTTCATTGGTTATTGTGAACATTCAAAAGCTTATAAGTTGTTCAATCCTATCACTGAAAGGGTCATTATAAGTAGATATGTTGTATTCAAAGAAGAAGAAGCTTTGGATGGTAATATAGATAAATCAATTTTAGTTTTTGCATCAATACCTAATGATGATGAAGAAGAAAAAGATCAAGAAAGTCAAGATAATAAAACTACTATACAAGAGGGTTCTCCATCAAGAACTCCACAAAGAGAACAAGGTGAATAATCAAACTCACAAATAAGTAGTGATTCTAATCCTACACTTGCATCATTAAGGCCAAGGATTAAAGAAAAGAAGTTTAAGAGTATGCAACAAATTTATGGTCAAGTAGATGAAATAGATTTGTAATCAAAATTTTCTTTATTTGCTCAAGATCCTATTTATTATGAAGAGGCAATTAAGGAAAAACATTGGGTTAATGCAATGAATGAAGAGATAGAATCAATAGAAAAGAATGACACATGGGAATTGGTTGATTTTCCTAAAGGAAAAGAATGCATAGGAGTAAAATGGGTTTACAAAACTAAATTTAATGCAAACAGGGATGTTGAAAAATATAAAGCAAGACTAGTGGCTAAAGGGTTTGCACAAAAATATGGAATTGATTATAATTAAACATTTGCACCAATAGCAAGACTTGATACAATAAGAATGGTGTTAGCAATAGTAGCTCAACATAGTTGGAAAGTTTACTAGATGGATGTAAAATCAACATTTTTGAATGGGTTTTTAGAGGAAGAAGTCTATGTACAACAACCAGAAGGGTATAAGATAAGTGGGCATGAAGACAAAGTATACAGGTTATAAAAGGCACTTTATGGACTTAAACAAGTACCTAGAGCATGGTATAGTCGAATAGATGCATACATGATGGAAATTGGTTTTAAAAGGAGTGGTAATGAACCTACACTATACATGAAGATCAATAAGCAAGGTCAAATCTTGATTGTTTGTCTATATGTTGATGATTTTATTTTTACTGGAGATTTATCCATAGACATGTTTAAATCAGCCATGAAAAAGGAAGTTATGCAAAATAATAGTGGGATATTTATTTGTCAAACAAGGTATACAAAGGATGTGTTGAAGAGGTTTAGAATGATAAATTGGAAAATAGCATATATTCCTATAGCCACAGGTACAAAGCTTAGCAAAGATGATAATGGGTCTAATGTTAATTCAACCATATTCAAAATACTTGTTAGGAGTTTGATGTATCTCACAACAACTAGGCCAGATATTATGTATGGAGTTAGTTTGATCTCTAGATTTATTTATTCACCTAAGGATTCATATTGGCATGTTGGAAAAAGAATATTGAGGTATATTGTAGGAACTATTGAATATGGCATAATGTACTCCACAAAAAATAAGTTTGAATTGGTTGGATATACAGATAGTGATTTTGCAGGGATCATTGATGATTGTAAAAGCATTTCAGGATATGCATTTCACTTTGGAACAAGTATTGTTGCATGGGCATCAACGAAACAACCTATAGTCACAATTTCATCCGTAGAAGCAAAATATGTGTCAGGTACATTAGTAGCATGCCAAACAATATGGATGTGAAGAGTCTTAATGGATATAATGCATGATCAAAAGGAACCTACATCAATCTATTGTGATAATAAGTCAGCAATTGCACTATCAAAGAATCATGTCTTTCATAAGAGGAGCAAGCACATTGACACAAGGTACCATTTCATTCGGGAATTGGTGAACAATGGAGAGATCAACCTCAAGTATTGCAAATCTGAAAACCAATTGGCAGACATATTCACAAAACCCTTAGCAAAGGAACAATTTGAATATCTTAGAGAAAATTTGGGAATTGAAAAAATTGATGTAATAAATAGTAGAAATTAGGGAGGAGTGTAACATTGTAATTTCCACTGGTTACTGTATAGCAGTCTCTTGAAGATATGACAATGCATTGTATATCAGTCAAAAGAATAGGATAAAACAAAATGTACATTGTTAGAGAATGTTCCTAGACTTCCCATGATCTTCAAACTCCTACATTTTCTGGAATCTTCCAACTCCTCTATAAAAGGAGGACCAATGTAACTCATTTTGCAATCAATACAAGTCAATTTGTGCAGCAGCACGAGTCTGTCAAGAGTTCTAAGTTTTGCCTCTGCCCACTAACACTACAATCATCTTCTTGAATGAATTCGCTAATAGGAATTTAGCTAAGCGGTATACAATTTTTTTTTTATCTAGGTAAGTGAAGGTTGGTGCATTTCCAAAGAATGCAGTCTGGTTTAGAAAGGCTTTTAAAATAAGATCATTCTTGTTTCATTTGTAGTGAAGATAACATACTGTCCTTTGTATACTATGTGCCTGTTCTTTCATGAGTTCCTTTTATCACTAGAATAATGGCCTTAGTGAAATTTGTGGATTGTGTCTGCCAAAATATACAATAAATAATTATGAAGGGTAAAATGATATCAATAATTAGTCGCATAAAATCCTTCATAAAAGAAATGTATTTCTCTCTTTGTTCTAAAAGACTATGATTAGTCTTGCATGCAATATATACTTATTAAGGCATTTAAGATTTGATTTCAGGAGAGGTGGTTGTTCTTCCCCAAATTATTGTTCTTATTAGTCTAATCTATCCAAGCCGCAGCTTCATGCCTTCTCTCTAACTTGCTCTGTGCCAAGGGCATCCCTCGTTTTGTCATTGAAGTAACAAACCTGCTAACGAACATATACAATGTGAATATGAGCCGCGATGAATCTGGATTATTATTTCTGATTAGTTACTTATAAGGAAGAAGAAGAAGATATATAATACCGGTGAATATTGAAGCATAACTACAGTGGGATTGGATCACTGCCAATTGCAGACATGGCGAAACAAGGGCTATGTAGCACTCTGAAGAACCTCAAAACTCATGGAGAATGATAGCAATCATCGAGTGTCATAGTTAAATCAAGACTAATGAAGGCGAATCAACATCTAGGAGATACTTTTACATTTATTGTCTTCTATTGTGATTCGATGTTCTTCCTTTTTAAATTCCAAACATCGTGCATTTATCTTCCTTGAATAATCTTATTTCTTAAGAGATGGACAAATACCTTAGGAATATTAATATTTCTTATTATTAACTTAGTGGTTAATAAGTAGATTGGGAAGACACATAGACTATAAAAATAATTATGGTGATGATATTGTTCTCTTTATATTTTCTTTTAGAAAGGTACGGCAATTAAGTTCCATGATGTAATTGTTTTCTCTTTTCCTTTAATATCAAATGTCGAGTTTGTGTTTTTTAATAATATATATTACTTTGTCTAGTTAGTTGATCATAGAATAATTGGGAAATTGGTGTTGATCAAAAACATTTCTAAGGGTTGAGAAAATCATATTATTCATAGATCTTTCACGAGGATAGTTAATTTATTCTCAAGGCATTTACATTCTTTATTTCCATTTACTTTAATGAATTTCCTAAGAGTAAATTAGTGTTGTAATAAAGTAAGGAACTTATATGTTATTCTTGTGTTAGAAATTATTATTAAGTGAAATTTTATGCTTCATGTATTATTTAATCCAATAGATTAAGTGATGATGTTGTATTTTATTCTTTAAATTTGTCATTGGTTTTAGATCTTCATCATATGCTCTCACCTCACCATCATGGAGCTTGGTGATTATAAAATGGGATTCAAACTAATGATAAATTACATATTTGTTGTTAATTAAATCGCAAAACTAAGCACATCATCCAATTTTGTGAATAAGGTAAAATTGTTATTGTTGTTTCCCTAAGTAGGTGGCAACTAATGGGTACTGTCTGGGGAGTGGTATCCTAGAAAGGGTTGCACACCCACTAAATGCAAGTACTTATACTTTATGACTTCTATTAACAAACCAAGTTATTAGTAGCCCTATTCTTGCTTGAGGGTTTGGCTAGAGTCCACATGGCTTCACAATGCCAATACGGTTGGGTGTTGAGCAAGACTTACTTGGTCTTCTGTATATTTACATATAAGCTTCAATAAATTTTTGGTTTTTGGAGTAAAATGAAATAGTTGAAAAATGCCATCTATTTGTAATAAGGAAATGACCTTGATATATATATTATTATTTTATATAAATAAAAATTTCTATTGGTAATTTTGAGTTTATCTGATGTGGTTGTTACATTATGCAAGTACATGCTACTAGTGTGAGACAACAATCTTCAATATTTTGCTAGTCACTTGTCATAAGCTTATTATTGCATAGTCAAATTTGAGGGAAATTATCATATTCAAGCAAAATGGAGAAGGGCAATGAAGGTCAATCATGGAGGGCTTGAAGATATTTGGTGAAATATTTTCTTTCTTTCATCCATTTTACTCCTTTGAGCTTCATTGTTTATTAGGGTTTGATTATATATGCTTTATTGCATTAACCATAATTATTTTTTCCTAATTACAGTAATGGGTATGTGCAGGATCATCATGGAAAAATAGGCCCTTAAGTGGCAAAAATTTTAGAAAAATTAGAGTTAGGCAACTTGATGTAAAAATTTGAATAAGTTATCTATATTAATTCAAAAATATTTAAGAATAGAATCTATAGAAACTTGAATGTAGTTTCTAAACTACTAGGTTTTTACAAAAAATAAATCTATTTGGTGAAAATTTGAAATTTCAAAGTAGTTGTACTTAAATTTTAGGGAAAAAAATAAGAAGTAGGTGTCTGCTGACCACCCTAACCACAATAAAATGATAATATTTTTTTATAAGATTTTTAGATATAAGTAGAGGACTCATGCCCCAATGTGATGCATATTTTTTTTTAATTTTTTCCAAGTAAATAATTAATTATTAATTTTTTATTACAATTTTTTTAAAAATATAAAAACTTCGTATGTCGAATTTCACCTTTATTTGGTCAAAACTTCATGAAATTCAATTTTTCTTTTTTAATCCTATAGTATGTGAAGCATAGAATGTGACACATGTTTTGGATTAAAAAAATGTGATACCATTTGAAAGCTATAGATATTTTTCAATCAGCCTATCAATTAGGACTTTAGTTGTAATCTGAATAGAAAATGAATAATAATTACTTATTAAATTCAAAGTAAAGAATAATTTATATCATTGGAAAGCTGATAATCTCCTTTAAAAACCCTTTTCATTTCATCAATTTTGGGTTAAAAAATAGCCATTAGCCACATACCCATCATATTGCCACTTTTTGGCCCATCATGATCTTGCACATACCCTAATCATTTAAAAAAGTGAAATAAAATAGAATAATAGTTGTAATTGTATAAATTTGTGCTTCCATTATAAGATATATTGCCAATAATTTATGTATTGAAAATTGTAAAAAATATAGGTTAGTTTCTATTCATTTCATTTTCCCTTACTAATTTCAACAAAGCTTAATTTACAATCCTTTTTTTGCAAAAAAATGGCTCATTTGAGAATATAAAATTATATTGCAACAATTTAGGAGTTTTCTTCATTTGAGCCAATTTTTTTTGCAAAACTTAGTTTCAACAATTATAAATTATATAGTGAAATAAGAAAGAAAACATTCAATGAAACATAAGTAAACACAAGCTTTGAAGGAATTAAAATAAATAGAGAGTAATTAATCCAATGCTCCATGCACTCTCTTTCCCTCAATCAAAATTACCATATTGAATACTCATATGCTATGGGATTTGAGAGGATTGACCATAGGTTACTACCTTGAGAAAATTAAAGGAAAACTCACATTTTCCTAAAATCATCAAAGAAAAAAAGTACAAGACAAACAAAAATCCCAACAAAATATGATTGGTAGTTGGTTATCATGGTAGCACATTGAGATGAATTATTTGATGTAGAGACTTGTCATCTCAATTTATTTCTAAAGAAAACTTCTCAAGAAATCAAAACTATGCACACCATTGTGAACATGTATATTACATTTAAATCTTCCAAAATTTTATAAAGAAACATTTTCACTTATATATAATTTATTCTTTATGTAGAAGATACTCCAACAAAAAATATTACTATCCCACAAAAATCACAATAATCCAAAATACCACAATAGATCCTTGACCTAATATCCCAATCCTCTATAAGTAACTTCTTCCTCATGAAGTGGGTAACTTATCTAGTCCTCCATTGTCACACTTTACATTACCTCATGAACAATAATAGTCCATTATATTTGATCAACATGAATCATGAGAGTTCATGATTTTATGACACACATAGTAGTGGTAAAAGATTTTTTTGATAACATAGAAACCTCCAAAATATCATGGTTGTCAATGAGCATGTCATTTTTCACCACCCTTTAAACATATTTATAGAAGGATTTAATCTCTTGCACTTATAGATAAACCATTACATGTTCCTTTCTTTGCAAACACATGTATACAATTAAGCACCACCTACAATCACCATCATTGACTTTTCAAAATTCTAAATTGATAGCAAGAAGAGGTGACACAACAATTTTCAAAGAGGGGCCACTTTGATCAATGTGTTGATAATATTCTCCCTAATACATGCCTTATATATTGGAAATCCTACTTCCTGCAAACTAGTATAACTAGTATTTTCATGTAGTAACACACAACAATGAGGGTATGTGTAGGATTATCATGGGCCAAAAAGTGGTCATATGGTGGATATGTGTAGGGTATGTGGTTGACAAATTTTTTTTAACCCAAAATTGATGAAATGAAAAGGGATTTTAAAGGAGATTCTTAGCTTTCCACCAATAAAAATTATGTTTTACTTTGAATTTAATAAATAATTATTATTCATTTTCTATTTGAATTATGACTAAATTCCTGATTGATAGGCTGATTAAAAAAATCTATAGCTTTCAAACAGTATCACATTTTTGAATCCAAAACATGCAGCACATTCTATGCTTTGCATAATATAGGATTAAAAAAAATTAATTTCATGAATTTTTGACCAAGTTAAGGTGGTTAGACATACAAACTTTTATATTTCTTAAAAGTTGTAATAAAAAAATCATAATTAATTATTTACTTGGAAAAACTTAGAAAAAATATGCATCACATTGGGACATGAGTCCTCTACTTATATCTAAAATATTATAAAAATATATTATCATTTTATTGTGGTTAGGGTGGTCAGACAGACACCTACTTGTTTTGTCCCTGAAATTTAAGTGCTACTACATTTAAATTTCAAATTTTCACCAAATAGATATTTAAAAAAAAAAAACCTAGTTGTTTAGAAACTAAATTCAATTTGCTACAGATTCTATTTTTATATATTTTTTAGGGTATATGCAGGATCATGATGGGCCAAAAAGTGGCAATATGATGGGTATATATAGGGTATGTGGCTGACAACTTTTTTTAACCTAAAATTGATGAAACGAAAAGGGTTTTTAAAGGAGATTCTTCGCTTTCCACCAATATAAATTGTTCTTTATTTTGAATTTAATAAATAATTATTATTTATTTCCTATTTGAATTACGACTAAAGTCATGATTGATAGGTTGATTGAAAAACATCTATAGCTTTCAAATGGTATCAAATTTTTTGAATACAAAATATGTGTCACATTCTATGCTTCACATATTATAGGGTTAAAAAAAGAAAAATTGAATTTCATGAAGTTTTGACCAAGTTAAGGTGGTTAAACATATGAGTTTTTATATTTTTTAAAAGTTGTAATAAAAAATTCATAATTAATTATTTACTTGGAAAAAAATTACAAAAAAATATGCATCACATCGAGACATGATTCCTCTACCTATATATAAAATATTATAAAAAAAATTATCATTTTATTGTGGTTAGGGTAGTTAGACAGACACCTACTTCTTATTTTTTCCTTAAAATTTAAGTATTATTGTATTGAAATTTCAAATTTTCACTAAATAGATTTTCTTTCTTTTAAAATAAACCTAAGAGTATAGAAACTACATTCAATTTGCTACAAATCCTTTTCTTACACAGTTTTGAAATAATATATATAACTTATTCAAATTTTTACGTCAAGTTCCCTAACTCTGATTTTTCTAAAATTTTTGCGACTTAAGGGCTTGTTTTTTCCATGATAATCTTGCACATGCCCTTGAAATAATATAGATAACTTATTCAAATTTTTACATCAAGCTTCCTAACTTTGAATTTTGTAAAAAATTTCATCACTTAAGGGCCTATTTTTTCCATGATGATCCTGCACATACCCATGAGCCGATCGGTAGAGATGAACACAAAAGGTAAGAGACATGCATCCATTGATGAAGTAGACACAAAGAAGATAGTGACATAGTGCTACACTGACTGCAGTGGTGGACAATGTGTCTCACCTATGTACATCCAATAACATAGTGTAAGGTAGAGAGTGAAAATAAGGAATATATTTAAGAGAGAGATAAACTGTAAAAGAGTAACCAACATATGGGAAGATGTAGACTGTTATAAAGCACCAAATCAAGGATGCAACAATATATTAACATAAATTTTATAAGACAAGCTATTTTATTGCACAATGCATTAGATGCATATCTAGCAATTTGGTAGTTGTAAATATAAAACATGGTGCAAAAGTGAAAACTTTACAAATTAGAAACATGCACATTCACAAATAATTTCCCCAATAGTGATCCATCGACAACAACCAAAGCACAACTCTATAATATTAACTATTTTATTATGCATTGCAAGTAAGGGAATGCAGCCAAAGCTATTGAAAAATAATTAGAGTATGTTATAGAAGACAACACAAACTATTTGAATATATTACAACCATTTCCACATAACGGAAGTCATAAATGACACAATATTGAATTTCCCTGTGTGTAGATTTGTATATAGCCATAGAGCCCATGTAGAACGATAGCCCTATAACCCAACCATAAATAAAATGATATTTCTTTTAACAAAGACTAGTGTCTTCTATTAATAGGACCTTATATAAAATTAGAACAATAAAGTGTCTTCAACAACACCCTATCAAAAATAAAACAATGTAGCCTAAGATAGAGAACAATAATGAATAATTTTTTTTATCTTCTCTCAACAACACATTATTGAAAATTGAAAGAATATAGTCTATTGAATAGGAACATATAAAAAATAAGAGAATATAGCCCAAGGTAGATAATAACAATTGACAAAAAATACATAATGTCAACAATTTATATGGATCATGATAGGGATAACATCACAATATAGCCTTTCCAACAACACCTTCTCAAGGATGAAACTATATAGCTTAAGCAAGAGAGCAATAATGAACAATGGCTTATGGAATCTAACACAAAGCGTATAACATTAACTATTTTATTTTTTCACAACCATAGCCTGAAACATATGAATTCTGTTTGAATCTTATCTCAAAAACATAGACATATGTACATAAGACATATAAAATAAAACATAAAAAAAGGAACCCTGGTTTGCACCCTTCCATATTGGGTCATGGAGCCTCATGGACTCTCACCAAACCCTCGAGCAAGAATATATGTTGTCAACCACTTTGATCAAGGGTGGAATGAATATTACTTATTACAATCAACATACAGTATATTAGGATCTAATTGTCTATTGACCATGGCAACTTATTTTGCAATTAGTTCATCACATTCGCCATTATATATGGAGTGTGCCAAGGAAAAATAACAAAAAATGTGAAATTTAGTGTGGTGACCATCTGTATTTGATAGAGAATATGTAAATTAGCAGATTTAAATACTTTTATAATGTATAATACAAAATATCAAATACATATATAATGCAAGGGATGAAATAAGTAAACTTTAACCATACTTGTGCATATCACAGATTGCAGTAGGAAGAAAAGAAAACAAGGTTTGATCTCCACCCTACCATATTGGGCCATGGAGCACTACACGCTCTCACCAAAACCCCAAGTAGAAAAATTGACTATTCCACCAGTGTGATCGATGGTAGAAGGATTGTTTGGGCCACTGATGACTTTAAAAAAAATCATCAGAATCTACATTATGGCTGGAGTATTCTCTAGAACAATAACAACAAAGTGTGAATTTTAGTGTAGTGCTCATCTCTAATTCATAGAAAATATGTAAACTAGGAGATATCAAAGTTCTATATTTTATAACACACAATTTGTTATGGACTTGTAATGGGAGGAATGGAGTAAATAAAATTTAGACATACCTAGTGCATGTTGAGAAATGCAGTGTGAACATAAGAAACGAAGGACCGATGTCCGCCCTACCATATTGGCTCATGGAGCATTGTGTGCTCTCACCAAACCCTCAAGCAAGAAAATAAATTGTCCATGATTGGGATCAATGGTTAAAGCAATGTTTAGGCCGTTGTTGAATTAATACAAGATCTGAAGGTGTCAAAACATCCATGAATGAGGATTGTTTAGGTTGAGTATGGTTGCAAACATGAAAGGATAATGTGAAGTTTAGTGTACTAAAAACATACCATTGGTAGATGATAAATCAATCAGAAAATATAAATACTTATAGAATTCACAACAAATAATATACAATGTAGTTGTAGTAGAATAGTGTAAGTAAATAAAATATAGGCATACCTTGTGTAGGGAATGGATAGGGAATGGATTGGAGTATTGAGACAAAAAAGGAGGCTTTCTTTGCACCCTACAACATTGTGTCATTGAGTGTCTTGGGCTCTCATCAAACCCCATACCAGTAGTATTAAATGTCCACCACTTTAATCAATGGTAAAGGTAATCATTTGGCACCTAAGAATTTTTTTTGAGTGGGGATCAATGTTGTACTTTTTTAATAAATTGACATGGGTTTGTGAAATAAGAAATGCAAGAAAAGATATATACATTTATGTTCTATAGAAATGAAATGTAGGTCAAGGCCATACACCATGCAAATGTGAAATCGTAAAGCTATTTATTATTTAGCATATCTGTACAACAATCATGTGCATCTATATTTCAGCATGCACATTTGTAACCTAAAATTCTTTCAATAATAAATTGACATGGAGTTGTGAAATAACAAATGGGAGAAAAGATATATATGCTTACGTTGAATAGAAATTGAATACATGTGAAGGCCATACACAATGCAAATGTGCAATCATAAAGCTATTTAACATTTAGGAGATTTGTACACAAGACATGTGCATCTATATTTCAGTATGCACATTTGTAATCTAAATGAAGTTTACTACAACAAATATGTGCCATTAGTAGACAATATCTAAATGAACAAATATAAACAACTATATAGTTAGTAACAAATAATATCTAATGTATGTGCAATAGAATAGATCATATAAACATGATGCAAACATGTACCTTTTGTAAAGAGGAAGGGACAATATGTGCACAATTGCATATAATTATGGGTATGTGCATGATCATGATGGGCCAAAAAGTGACAATATGATGGGTATTTGTAGGGTATGTGGCTTATGACTTCTTTTAACTTAA